>BPLQ01005145.1:0-26338 GCA_021605075.1 Caerostris darwini
ACCGATAAATAAGAAAAATTCGATCGATATATCTTTCGGAAGTTTGCTTAAGCGCTCGTCTCACGTAATGATTTAAATTTACTCATCACAGATGTGGGTTTGCGAAGTCAGACAGAGATTGGTTTCAAATGATCCAATTTTAAAAGCAATCTTTTCTTAAATAAATTTTTATCGTGTTAAGCATGGTTTCCTGAAGTGTTAATTTGACAGAACTTTTCGTTAGGTTGCCGTAGATTACATCTAGCATGGGGCAATATTGGCATTTATTTTCTGTGTAAAAATGTAGTTTTGTAATTCAATTCAGTAATATATGTTTTTTAACGTTGTGTCTACATTGTTAATGTGTTACAATACAACATTGTTACGTTAATATGTAGCAATATAGCATTGTTAACATCTACATTGTTAATGCCTACATTGTTAATATGTAGCATAAAATATGACATTGTTAATATCTGCATTGTTAATATGTAGCATAAAATATGACATTGTTAATATGTAACAATACAACATTGTTAATATCTGCATTGTTTCTACATTGGTAATACGTAACAATGTAACATTTTTAATATTGTTAATAAGGGCTTGAATGGCCGAGTGGCTAACGCTCTTTCGCTCGATACCACAGGTTTCGGTTTCGAGTCCCCCCGGTGCCATGGATGTTTGAGTGGTTCGGAATCTACTTTAAACAGTAGGTCCCGGTCTAACATGATCGTAGAGCGTTGCGGAGGTATTATTACTCCGCGTCCGTAGCTTAACTTCAAGCTACACGCAATATATATATATGAGAAAGAGACATGGCAGAATTTTTAGCGGGTAAATTAAACAAACTATAACCAAAAGTATGTGCTTTCATTTATTAAAAAGTAATATAAATAAAATAAGTTTTTAATAAATGAAAGCACTTACCTTTAATTCTAGTTTGTTTAATTTATATATATTTATATAAATAGATAGATAGAGAGAGAACTGGTAGAATCAGTAGAATGTTATTTGAATAAACTATAATTAAAATTAAGTGCTTTCATTTATTAAAAAGGTATTAATAACTGCACGGGTACATTTAATTTTGAATTCTTACTGTATAAAACTAGCATTACTATAAAGAACTAATTTACATTAAAAACAGTCAACTGCATTTAAATTGTTGAAATAGTACTACTTGACACTAGTTTATAGAAAAGCAAATCGAATTACTTAAGTGCATTTGCAAAATGAAGGAACTTTAAAACCATATTTCGTCCTATAGAACTCAATCTCAGGCAATGCCTCACCTATCGCTTACCTAATGCAGTTTGCTCGGCTCGACATCATTAGGGTAGCTTTCTTAAATGGATTTGAAAGTCACAACCAAAGGTTTGTTAAGTTCATTAAAACTTGCTGCGATACGGAGTCTGGTTTTTAGTTGCGTTCCTCCGCCCAATTACTGGAGATTGTGTTTCTCCGTTACGCTATCCGTTAATTGGACCAAAGTTTACCTAGATGCTCATTTGCATGCTGGTTTGCCCGAATAGTGATAAATAAGAAAGCTTCGATCGATGTATCTTTGGGAAGTTTGTTTAAACGCTCGTCTCGCCTAATGATTTAAATTTACTTATGACAGATGTGGGTTTGGGAAGTTCAGACAGAGATTGGTTTCAAATGATCGAATTTTAAAAGCAATCATTTCTTAAATAAATTTTTATCGTGTTAAGCATGGTTTCCGCAAATGACAATTTGGTAGAATTTTTTGTTGGTTCCTTAGGTTATATCTAGTATGAGGTAATATTGGTAATGATGTAAAAAATGTGTAAAGTTTTATAATTTAATTCAGTAATATATGTTGTTTTAACATTGTATCTACATTGTTAATGTGTTACAATGTAACATTGTTTATATCTACATTGCTTCTATATTGCTACTATGTAACAACACAACATTGTTAATATCTATATTGGTTATACATTGAAAATATATACATTGTTCATGTAACAATGTAATAATGTTTTCACTTTGTTAATATGTAATAATATAACATTGTTTCTTAAATGTTAATTTGTAACAATATAACATTGAATCTGCATTGTTGCTAAACAATGCAGATGTTTTTGATAGTTAAAAACAATGAAAAAACTTCTTTCATCGCTCAATTAGAAATTTTATAAGACTTGCTGGGTGTTAAACTTTAACTTATTGTTCCATAAATTGAAAAATCCAGTTTAAACAGCTAAAACAGGCTTATGACATGATTGCCTCAAAATAAGTTCAGAGAAAATACAGTAGAAACTTGTTTTCTATAATTACTCTAGGGTTAGACGAGGGCTTTAGACATATCTAACAACTATTATTTTGTGAATAAAATCTCTCATTTTTCTCACTCTCAAATATATATAATGTATAAAACTCTAAAAGTTTGTATGTTCATCTAGACATGGTCACAATTTACATCCAAATTTCATCAAAATTGCAGGATTACTTCTAATGCACAATCTAGAACAACTTACAAAAATTTTCGAAATTGGAACAATATTCTTTAAGATGTTACCCAAATTAGGTTTTATCAAAATTTGGCGAATTTTCGTATTTGACGAAATTTTCATCGTTGGCGTTATTTTTTCCCTATTATATTTTTTATAGACAGGCTGATATAAAATAAATAAATAAATAAAACATACGGATGGCTATATTTCCACTTCCTTTAGGCTACCGTAGTTCATTTCAAGGAATTCTTCACTAGATGTTCGAAATTTGATAGTCATAGGGAGGAGTTTAGAAAGGTTGAGCCTTTCTCAGCATTAGATTTAAAGAATTATTGAATTGAAAGTTATTTTGCTTTATTAAAAATTGTTTTCGATAACAATGTGATACAAAAAGTTTTGATACATAAAATAAGATAAATGCCTGAAAAGAAACTCTGATACATTATATGTTAATAAAAATGAATGCAAGTAAAAATTTGCAATTGTATAGTTTATAGAGTTAGTAACTGAAGTTATTAAATTAGAACTATCTTACCGAATATTCATTTAGTGTATGCTTGATAGAAACATATAAAAGCATTATATATTTTCGAATTTAATAATTATTTTTTTTGAAAATTTAAATACCTGTACTGTACCAGAATTAAAAAAAAAACATCTTAAATCAATGCATATTTATCTATAATACATGAATTAAAATGTTTGTTAAATGCATGTTAAAATTCCTGCTGAACATTTTGACAGAACGCCAAAAAATTCCAAAGATTTTTTTAAAAAAAGTAAAACAACGTTTAAAAAATCAGTAATCAAATGGACATTACTCCATTAATATTTTAGTTTTACTTTAGTTTTCAATAAAATCCTTTTTTTTTATTTTCAATCAAATATGATTTATTATTAATTGTGTAACATTGATACGAACTCAAACAATTCGACTGAAGGTTTACAGTTTTGACATTGTTTTTAACTTAACGATGTTTTTATTTAGCTTAAGTTGCACAATGTGTTTTGTTTTTTTGTACTCGTGTTTTTTTTCAATTTTTGTTCTTGAAGTTTTTTATTTTACGGTATAGTTTTTTGATCAGACGGCAGATGGGGATTCATATAAATTCTTCGAGTGTTTCTGATACTATCGATCGATTATTATTGTTAAATTAAGAAATGGAACATCTTATGGTTTTCTCGTTACAACTGTATTTCCGTCTTTAAACTTTTAATAGTTCTCTTCATGTATTTTCAATTACGTTAAGAGATATTTTACCAGATTCAATAAAGTTGTAATAGTCTAATAATTTATAGAATCTAGAGAACTTTGAAAATCCTGGTAATTCATAAACTTCGGATTTAGATTTTAGATTTTTTTTTTTAAACCCTGTTAATTCAAAAAATTATCTACTCGAATCTGTGTGGATAATATTTTTCTTTATTTATATAGATCCATCTGTTTACACACGACAGACTTATTTTTTTTAAATAGTAAATAGTTGTTTTTGCAAACGAAATTTTAGGACAAAATGATTTCATGAGATAAATACTGTTGTAGAGCTTGCTGTACTTATTATTAAAATTGTTTATTAATTTAATTTGCTATAATTAATCCTTTTTGTTTAGCAAGATGCACTAATTAAGGATTTAACTATGTCATTAAAATTAAATATTGCAATTTTAGTAAAAAATTTAGTAAAAATTTAAATTCATTTGGAAGTAATTGACTACACAAACCTGCAGTGGTATCTTTATATGTTGCTCTTTTATGTGCTACTTCTTTAATATTTTTATTTTGCCATTATAATAACAACAAGGAGTAAATTAAAATTACTTTGGAATGTATCCAAAATGAATAATTTTGTATATACAGCATAACTTAAAATTATTGAAATTATTAGAAAAATTATTTTTTCAGTGGAGTTTTTTTTTTTTATCTTATTTTCTCTTTTCTTTTAAAATTTCTAAAACAAATAAACAAAAAATACTGAAACTTTCGTTCATATTCTGTCACGAATAACGAAAAATATTCATAGAAATACTTCACTCCATTTATCCCAAATAAATAAATAAATTATTTATATGAATATTTATCTGAAATAAAGGAAGTGAATTATTTCGATGAATATTTATCTCACATAAGTGGAGTGAATTATTTATATGAATATTTATCTCAAATAAATGAAATGAATTATTTCTATGAATATTCATCTCAAATAAAGGATTACATAACATGGGATAGTCTTTCTTTTTCAGTTTATTAAAAATTTAATGCTTTAACGTGTTTTAAGGGGAAGAATGAAAATTAAAAAGCTATAATTATTATAAAAGAACTTTAAATTCCCCACAATAAATTTTGAAAATCTTTTAGTCCATGTTAACTGTAAACAATCTAAAATATTCCTTGGAAGTGCATTGCCCTGACACCGCCATCAGAGCAGATAGTTCAAACATGCGATGGGGCATCATTTGCCACATTAATGGGCAAGATTCATCCAACCCGGATTTGCCTTCCACCCCCATGGATATCTCTCATAGAATGGGGGCAGATAGCGGATTGTAATTTGGAATTTTAGGAACTTAAATGAACAGATTACAATGTTTGGAATTCAACCGATTGCTTAGATGGTTGCTACTTTGGCAGTTTGTTACTAGGAGTTAGTCGGGAAGATAGGCATACTTTGAGATGCAAATGATCACACTAATATTCCAGCAATATTTATTCTGTGTTAATTGTAGTTAACTTCAACATTGCTTTTGTTACCAATTTACTAAGTTAATCTATTTATTATTTTTGAAATTTGGCTAAAATATAACGTAAATATTTAAAATAACTTAACTAATCTGACTACAATTTTTTCGAAACGTATAGACAAAATCTTGTTTGTCGTTCATAAAATTGACTATAACTTTCCTAAAGTTCGCCGCTGTAAATTTTATTCGTTTTACATGAAGTTGTTTCAGTTTCACGCAGAAATTGTGAAAGTGTTTTTTTATTATTTATAAAATTGATTACATTTTCGTGGAAATGGTAGTGATGTATTTGTTTAACATAAATTGTTGGACTACAGTTATAAACTACATATTTTTTTCTTAAAATATTTCTTTTAATTATATATAAGAGTCATTTAAATATTGTAATCAAGAGAACTTGGAAGAGTATTTATGTAAAACTGGTGAACTGATTTAGTTGTGTACCTCGTAAAATATTTGTTGCTTCTGACTGTGGTAATTAAATTCTTTGGCAATTCCTGTGGTAGCTGAGTCTTATTTTTAATCTTCTTCCACCCCGTTCTCTGATATTATAATCAATAGATTGTAAGATCATAAATAAATAATTAATAAAACGTGATCATAATTAATGATGAAAATTAATTAAACAATGATAATAATTAATTAAATAAAACATAATAATACTGATATGATGATAATGATGACATTTATAACAAAACATGATCAAGCATGATAATAATTAATTAAACAATTATCATAACTAATGATAATGTACCCTAATCATAATTAAAATGATATTATCATAATTAAATAATTATCAATATCAATAATATCATAATTAATCTCTGTAATATCATTATTAAAAATTTCTGATTTATAGGCTGTATTGTTTTAAAGTCAATATGAATATATCTAACTTTATATAATTGGTAAAGCTGAAATATATATACATAGTTTAATTACTGTCCTATTGTATTTCTTATGTATGATGTTAGTAAATCTCATAGCATTTATAAAAATACCAAATTTATGTATTGATCATTACATAAAATAACGAGGATTATAAAAACGTATATAATATAGCAGGCCTTAATGACAAAACTAATAACGTTTAAGTAGTGAAACAACGTAATATTCAGTCAATAATGGCCACTTAAATATTTGATTACTCTTACAACATTACTTTCTCTACATAAAATCTTATTGCTCAATCAGATCTTATAGTTAGCAAATTACAGAAAATAGTGTGCCATGCTTAACTAGATTAGATTTTTATAGAGCGAGTTCGGTCAATACCGCATAAACTCAGCAATAAGGTTCGCTAGAGGTACATAAATATTGACTAAAGAACCACACTTCTACGAGACATAGATTTCAAGATAAATGCCATAGAAAAAGCATGACATCACATGAGGTTCACAAAAAATCAGCTTTACTAGAATCATGCGAAACTGCGAAACGGACGGAAATTAAATTAAGAAAATCAAAATAAAATTAATATTGTACACCAGGCTTTAGGAAACATCTTAAAGAGCAAGGAATGATAGGTGTGTGTATGTTATGAAATATAGCATCTGTCATTGGCCTAGCATTTCTTGAAACTATTGGCGATTTTTTATAGTGATATTATATTCCGTTATTCAATATTCCCATATGCAATTTATCAACTGTCTGTGTAGTGGTAGTGCGTTACAAAAAGTGATGGAGTATACTTTATGCTATCCATCATGCTGTCATTGACTGACATTGACACCATTGTCATTGGTAGGATGTATGAAAGAGTCTGGACGTGTTGACACCACGATTTCTAGATTAACTCTTTTGGTTTTTTTCCTATAAGAAACTTTATAAGAAATACTACAAAATGAAACTTAGTAATTCGTCTGTTTATTGGATTCCTTTGTGGATACTTTGTTAAATTGCATGTTATTAACTGTTATACAATGAGTGCATGTACAGGGATAGCTTTGAGCATCTTTCTATGTAAAATGCCCTTAATGCAGTTCCTGATATTATTAAATAATAATTTTCTGTAAACTCAATGTAATGTTATACGCTATCTTTCGTAATTTTCTCAAAAACTATATTTGTGATCCTGATCCTTTGTTTGTTTAACCCCTGCAGAATTTCTATGGGGAACATTAGTGCACTTCAAGTGAATATTCTGGTCTTGCGTAGTTTAAGCAACATTTTTCGAACACCATGTATAAGCTTTTATGAATTTCATTCGGATTTTCCAGAAACCATTTATTATTCAATTTCTTTTAGAATTAAATGTTGTTGTTCTAATGCAGCTTCCCAATATAGTTAAAATTTATACAATAAGTAGGCACTGAACCGATGTTACTCATTTAGGACTACCTAGAGTAGATTATTTCTACTCTCATGCCCCATGTTTAGGTTGAAATCTACGAACGCGAATAACACTAACCCCACAGGGCTCTACATTAATATTAGACTTGGACTTACGGTTTAAAGTGAATTCCAAACCATTACAAATATCCACGGAAACGTCGGGTCTCGAACTTAAAACCTTTGGTATATAGCGTCACAGAGCTAACAACTAGGCCATCAGGCCCTTTTTATAATTAATTAAAGTGTTGTATTACTACAATTTTTTTTACTACTGTACATATAATGTTTAGAAAGACATAAATTCTGTACAGAAAGGATAATAATAACTTGGCATTTGCCACTTGCTTTTATTGTTAATAAATGCCTACTATAAGATTGTAAAACGAAATACCTTAGATCGAGATCTTGTCAAAAATATGAAAGGTTAATTGAAGAACATAGAATTGTAGAGTTTATTTGTCTTTAATCCTACATATCAATAATCAGTACCAGCATTTGGAATGGTTAACTATCACATTATACGATGGGTATTTGTAACAATGTCCATAATGAAACGTCTAACATTTAAATAGACATAATAATGTTTGATAGAAATAATCTATTAATTTTGAAAAATCAATTTTGATATTTAAACATGACAAAATTCATGACTATAATTTACAAAAATATTTACCATATATTCAAAGTTCTATCAATTTGAATATTATATTATTTTCAATAATTTCATACATTATGGTATGCATACCAATAATATCTACTCGATAATACTCTCTTGGATATTAAATTACTAATGAAACCTTTGAAATGTCATACATTATGGATTTACAAAATGAGTTGTCTACACTATTTGCAAAATTTATAACAAATTCTTCCATAAGACATAAACGAATTCTTCAAGACCCAATCAACAACCTCAATCCACCACCGCGAAGCAGTGTGCCTTCTTTCGAGCCCACACTGACGGCGAACCTAGTCCGCTGGGAACAATAGAAAATGCATTAGCCTGGAAATGCTTTCCCTTCCACTCTTACTTCCAAATGCCGAAGTTATTCGCAACGCCAAGCCCGTATCTGCTCCCTGCGAAAGCCGCTAATGCGTTTAGAATGACCGAGAAGTCTCCTAATGATTCTAATCCATTGTCTTGAGGACTGAATTGAACAGGAACACAATGTACCCTGAAAGGTAAGACATTGGTTGACTGATGTACCGGAAGTCTCTGAATACAGAGAGGTTTCTCTTGAGATCGTAATGCCCTGAATTTTAGGAGGAAGCAGTAGGAACCTAAAAGTTTATCAAAATATCGTGGTAATAAACTTTTATAAATATCTTGGAAAATTAATTCTCCTCAAAATTATTTTGGTGGGTGGGCCTCGAGTTACTTTTATGTTTATCAAGAACAGACATCATCAGCAAGATGACGGACAGGGTTACATTGTGTTGCCACCACGATCTCTAGAATTACGTGGGTGTACACATTATGTGCTTAAATCTAGGGCAAACTTATTTTGGAACAATTTGTTATTTTATTTCATACAAATTTTAATTTAAAGATATGCTACGCACGCGAGTAAGACTACCCCCACAACGCTCTACGATTCTATTAGACCGGGACCTACGGTTTTAAGTGGATTCCGAACCACTACAAATATCTATGGCATTGCGAACCCGGTATGTGTGGTATCGAATGCAAGTGTTACATTTGGCCATCAGGGCCCTTGGAATGGTTAACTATCTCAATATAAATGCATATTGTAACAAAGTCCATAATATTGAATGAAACATTATCTTACATTTAAATACACATAATAATATTGGACAGGAATATTCTATCAATTGCTAAAAAATTGATTTTTTATATTTAAACCTGACTATTAAAATTCATCACTAAAATTAACAAAAATATTTAGCACACATTTCTTCTAATAATATGCTATCAATTTGAATATTATATTATTTGTAATAAGTTCATACATTATGGAATGCGTAACAATAATATCTACAGAATGATACACTTTTGGGTTTTAAATTACGCGTGAAACCTTTGAAATTTCAGAGAGGATTTACAAAATGAGTAGTCTACGCTATTTGCAAAATTTATAACAATTTCTACTATAACACATAAACGAATTCTTCAAGACTCAATCGACAACCTCAATCCCCAACGCGATGCAGTGTGCTTTCGTTGGAGACCACGCTAATAGTAAAACACATGGTGAGGTGCTTGTCCGCTGGGAACAATAGAAAATGCATTAGCCTGCAAATGCTTTCCCTACCACTCTTACTTCCAAATGCCGAAGTTATTCGCAACGCCAAGCCCGTATCTGCTCCCTGCGAAAAGCCGCTAATGCGTTTGGAATGACCTAATGATTCTAATCCATTGTCTTGAGGGCTGAATTGAACAGGAACACAATGTACCCTGAAAGGTAAGACATTGGTTGACTGATGTACAGGAAGTCTTTGAATACAGAGAGACCGTAAAGCCCTGAATTTTATGAGGAGTCAGTATGGACCTAAAAATTTATAAAAATATTACGGTAATAAACTTTTCTAAATATATTAGAAAATTAAATTCACCTTAAGATTATTTTTCGAAACCATTAGTGGGCCTCGCATTCTCTTTGTGTGTATCACGAACGGATATTACTTTCAAGATGAAAGACAGGGTTCTAGTGTGTTGCTGCCACGATCTCTAGATCTAAAACCTTTGAAATTTTTTCTAGAAGGCATATTTGATAACGCGTGATGAAAGGAAGTTTTATCAAGGAGGACCTTTATCGTGTCGACATTCTATATACATTAATTAAATTTTTTTCATATTTTATTATTGTGTGTATTATATATTAATATTATTTTTGTTACTGGGAAATAAATCTTCGAATAAATGTATGTGTGGCCTTAAATCATATCATATACGTGAATATTCGATGAACTGGATGAATTTTGTATTGAAATCATTATCGTAGGTGTATGCCACATAATCAATCTGGAGTTTTCTTTTGTTTAGCTATAATTAAACATGAATATAAATCTGAAATACGTTTTTGTGAAGGTAACTTCTGGAAACTGTGCACTCTAATAATAACTGAAATTCAAAAGATAATCTACAGAATCTTTCCTTGTATTCATTAGTACATTTAATCTGCAAGTCATCAAAAATATTGCGAAAATAGCTGACTTCGCCATAAATAAAAATATTCATGACTGAATTATATTTTACCATTGTAAAAACACTTTCAATGCTTTATGGTTTCTCAAATCTGTGTAAATTTATTTAAAAATGCAAGGAGAAATCTAGGAGTATGAAATCTTAGAAAATTTAAGCAGGAATATTGTTTTTAAATTTTACATTTATTATTTACATTTCTTAACTTTACATTTAATATTACATTATCACATTTATTATTTTTAAAATTATTTGATATATGTACCCCACATAATCAACCTGGATATTCCTTTTGTTTTGTCAGAATGAAATGTGAATCTGAATCTGAAACACGTTTTTGTTAATTTAATTCCTTAAGATTCGTATGCTAATATTATCTGAAATGCAAAAAGTAATTTACAGAATATTTGCTTGCAATTTTCACTATATAACATGAACTTTTTTTACTATCAAAAACATGCCTACCTACTGTAAAAACACGTTCAGCATTTTATTTTTCTCAAATCTGTGTAAATTTATTAAAAATGGGAGGAGGAATCTAGGAGTATGGAAGTTTACGAAATTTAAGCTTGAATATTTTTTTAAATTTTACATTTATAAATTACATTACAAATTTATCTGCTTGCGCGATAAAAGAAGGCGTGTGTTAAGTGATGTTAAATTTTGTTTTTCTTGCATACGTAACTTTTATTTTTATTAAATCCATTTTATAAAAGCAGTGTAAATGTAAAGTACACATTTTTTGAAATATTTTTTCGCGTAAGAGAAACCTTTTTTTCATATGTTCGATTGAATCATAAATATTCATTTATTAAAATATGCCTCCCTGAAATGTAATTTGGCATCGATTTATGCATAGTATGAACTTTTTTTTCTTTTTAATTTTGGTGTTCGTAGTAATTTATATATTTGAGTTATTTATGACTGTATGCGCTACTAGAGATTTTATTTTTGCTTCAATATATAGGTTGAAAAAATGTTTTGAATACATTACCTGCCCAAGAATAACTTACGAAACCTTTCTAGAGTAAAAATATATTGTAAGAGCTTTTTAAAGAAGCAATAAATTAATCCAATGCTATGTTTTTTTATTTTTTTATTATGCCTTCATTTTCATCTTCCTTTTATGTTATTAAATTTAAATAATTTATGAATGAATTTCTCACTCGTTAATTGTTTGAAGATTATGTGATTGGGAAATAATCGTGATTAAGAAATACATTTTTAATATTATGGAATTTTCATTCCGACATTTAATTAATTTTCTTAGGATACTCACAAGTAATATAAATTTTAGTTTAAAAGTCAATTCCTATTTTTTTTCACTATATTGCAGAGTCTTTTATAAGTATAGTTGAAATTTTACTCTTACATCTGGCGCCATCTATTGGTAGATATATTCAACTTAAATCTAAAAAAAATAAAATTAATTAATTAAATTTAATTAATGAATTGATATTTGAAAAACTGTATTAGCATCCAGTGGCATCCACTACAAGTTCCAAAAACTGTATTTGATCTTGAGAGGAGGAGTAAAAAAGTATTTTATTAACGATTGAAAATTTTAACAAGATATATATAGGGAGAGTGTGAACTAATAGTAGGAATTGTATGAAATGTTGCTATAAATTTGTGTTTAAAAGATGCATAATTTTTTTTCTTTTCAATTTTGATGTTCGTAGTAATTTATATATGCGAGTTACTTACGAGTGTATGCTTTCTAGAAATTTTATTTTTACATCAATATCTAAGTTGGAAAAATGTTTTGAATAAATTGCCTGCCGAAAAAAATACAGGGTGATTATAATTAAAGTCCCACATTCAAAATGCTGTAAAAAAAAAAGAACCACTCGATATAATGAGTTCAAATTCGAACTGAAGTTATTTGAAGAAGCGGGAAATGGTACGGCATAAAAAAAGGTCCAAAGTGTATAAATAGATGGCGCTCTAAGCAGCATAAAGAAAGTGAATTCGGCTGCCAGTGTTATTTTGAACCGAAATTACAACTTATTTGGCATGAGTTGCACATTAAACCAACTGGAGTCTTCAATGTGCTTGATTGTTTCGGTGTTTTGAGGAAAAAATGACTTCCAAGTCATTCAAAAGTTGTGACACTGTTAGTGAAAAGCCCGTCCACCACGGCAAAGTCATACCAAATTAGATGGAAAAAATCGGCGGAATTTTTTGGAATTTTTTTTTTTTGAAGCCATACCGTTACCCTCTTCTTCATGTATTTTCAGTTCAAATTTGCAAGTTTTTACAGCATTTTGAAAGTGGGACTTTAATTATAATCACCTTGTATATTATAATAGTTTTTTTAAAGAATCAATAAATTAATCCTATGTTATGCTTTCTTATTATGTTTTCTTTTCATGTTCCTTTTATATAATTAAATTTACCTTTAAAATAAATAATAAATGGATTTCAAACTTTTTAATTATATTCAAGAATATGTCCTTGTAAAAGAATCCTGATAAAGAAATGCATTTATAATATTAGGAAACTTTCATTTTGAGATTTAATCAATTACCTTGGAAACTAATAAAATAGTACTATAAATTACTAATTTTTTCTTTAAAAGTGTTTAAAAGTTGCATAGAATGAACTTTTTTTTTCTTTTCAATTTTGGTATTCGTAGTAACTTATATATGATAGTTTCTTACGAGTATATGAGATACTAGAGATTTTATTTTTACCTCGATATGTTGGTTGAAAAATGTTCTGATTACATTACCTGCCCAAGAACAACTTACGAATTCTTTCCAGGGAAAAAACATATTGCAAGAGGTTTTTAAAGAAGCAATAAATTAATCCAATGTTATGTTTTCTTACTATGTTTTTATTTTTACCTTCCTTTTATGTAATTAAATTCACTTTTTAAATAATTTATAAATGAATTTTTAACTTGTTAATTATTTTCAAGAATATGCCTTTAAAAATAATCCTGATAAAAAAATGCATTTCTAATGTTAGGAAACTTTTATTCTGGGATTTAATCAATTTACTGAGGAAACTAACGAAATAGTGTTATAAATTACTATTTTCCTTTTTAAAAGTGTTTGAAAGATGAATTTATCGTTGAAAATAAATGATAGAAAAAAGGTATTCAAGTGTAATTTAAAAATTCATATTTTGCGTAAAATAAATTGATAGATGAATATAAATTGTCTTAAAGTTACGTACGAAAGTGTATAGCATTATTTAAATCTTTTATCGTAGAAGTATACAGTTTTTTTAAAAAAATAGTACTGAAATTCAGCACTCAGGAAAGACATAAAGACTCATAAAGGCAGAACATAAAAAAATAAAACATAAATGATTATAAGTCTAGACAATATTGTTTCTGAATCTATAAATAGTTTAGAAACTTTATTCATGCAATGAAATTCATAATAATTACAAACTTCCGCAAATATTGTTTAAAAAGTAAAGTTCTCAGCAATTCCCAAACACAGAAAAGTAAGTCTAATCAATTTATGACACCCATAAACATGTTTGCATCATAATTCCTTGAACAGATGGCTCCAAATAAATAATAGTTTAAAATAATACTGAGATTCTGTAAGCAGGATAGTTTTTTTTAATTATTTCATACTTTAAATCCATAAAGACATAACATACAAAATAAATAATTAAAAGTCTAGACAATATTGTTTCTGAATCTATAAATAGTTTAATAACGTTATTCAAGCAATGAAAGGCATAATAATAAGAACTACAAACTTCAGCAAAAATTGTTTAAAAACTAAAGTTCTCAGTATGGAACAGAGAAAATGCAAACCTAATCAATTTATGACTACCATAAACATGTTTGCATCATAATTCCTTGCACAGTTGGCTCCAAAACAGAAATAAAAAAAAAATCCCAGGAGAGAGGTAATTTATCTCAAGACCTTTTGTTAACAACTTTTTTAAACTTAAAATTCAGTTTAACTAAAGCATACTTCCAAAGAAGTCCATCTTTATATGCATTTCATTTATCTTAATTTTATTACCCGATTCAAATTAATTTCAGCTGAGTTTGCAACAACGAAGATAAAAAGTTCTTGGTGGAGGGAGTTCTGCCAAAGGTAGGGCTTTAAAAGATCCTCCAATTTTGTTTTCTTTTTTTTTCCTGGAGAGAAGCCAGGAAATAACTGGAAAGATATAACGTTTTAAATTAGATTTTTCCGGTGGAAAAAGTAGTTGCTACTTGCATTCATTTTATTCAAACCCAAAGATGAAATTGCTTTCATCTAGCATAATGCTTCAACTTCAACTTCATGTATCACACAAAAAAAAAAAAAAAAAAAATTGAAGGACCATCATTTTTACTCAAGTAATCAAAAAACGCAAGTTACAGGGTTTATTTTGGTTCCGCTACAGGGTTCCAAGTGCGGAAACTTCAGTGTTTTGAGATACTAAAAATAAATCTTTATAAATTTAAACACAAAAAAATACTTATTACAAAAAAAAGGTTTATAGAAAAACGTAACAATTTTTTTATAATTTTAATAATAATAAAAAATTGTATGTGATTTTAGAAATGCAAATGTAAGGTGTAAGAGAAAGCTAGTATAAATATTCAATATAATGTTTAAACTTATACTCTTTTGTTAAGTTTTTGCTATAATTTAATTAGACTTATATTTTCCTGAAGCTTATTTATTATTTCTATTTGCAATCAAAATAATCGAATTATATCTTAGATGAAGTCATACTATTATTCGTTGCTTAAAATAAATGAATTATACTTTCATATCATTTTATATATATATACACTGAAGTGACAAAAGTCATGGGATAGCAATATGCAAATTTTCAGATGACAGTAGCATCGCGTAGAACAGGTATAAATGCGCAGTGCTTTCGCAGAGCTTTCATTTCTGTTCAAGTTATTCATGTGAAGAAGTTTTGACGTGATGATGACCGCACGACGGGAATTAACAGACTTTGAACGCGGAATGTTAGTTGGAGCTAGACGCATGGTTCATGCCATTTCGGAAATCGTTAGGGAATTCAACATTCCCAGATCCACTGTGTCAAGAGTGTGCCGAGAGTATGAAATTTCAGGCATAACATCCCACCATGGACAGCGCAGTGGTCGACCGCCTGCACTTAACGACCGAGACCGGCGATGTCTGCAAAGAGTCGTAAATTCTAACAGACAAGCAACACTGCGTCAAATAACCGCAGAAATCAATGTGGGACGTACAAGGGACTTGTCTGTTAGAACTGTGCGGAGAAATTTGGCTTTCTTGGGCTATTCCAGCAGAAGACCGACTCGAGTGCCTTTACTGACAGAACGACATCGCTTGCAGCGACTCTCGTGGGCACGTGAGCATATCGGTTGGTCCCTAGATGAATGGAAAACCGTGGCCTGGTCCGATGAGTCACGATTTCAGTTGGTAAGAGCTGATGGTAGGGTTCGAGTGTGGCGCAGACCCCACGAAGCCATGGACCCAAACTGTCAGCAAGGCACTGTTCAAGCTGGTGGTGGCTCCGTAATGGTGTGGGCTGTTTTTTCATGGCATGGACTTGGTCCTCTGGTGCGACTGGACCGAACATTGACTGGAAATGCTTATGTTCAGCTACTTGGAGATCACTTGCAGCCATTCATGGACTTCATGTACCCAAACAACGATGGGATTTTTATGGATGACAATGCGCCATGTCACCGGGCCACAACTGTTCGCGATTGGTTTGAAGAACATTCTGGACAATTCCAACGAATGATCTGGCCACCTAGATCGCCCGACATGAATCCCATCGAGCATTTATGGGACATCATCGAGAGGTCTGTTCGTGCCCAAAATCCTGCACCATCAACGCTTTCACAACTATGGACGTCTATCGAGACAGCATGGCTCAATTTTCCTGCCGAAGACTTCCAACGACTTGTTGAGTCCATGCCACGTCGAGTTGCTGCACTTCGCCGGGCGAAAGGAGGACCGACACGATATTAAGAGGTATCCCATGAATTTTGTCACTTCAGTGTATATATATATATATATAATGATATAAAAGTATACAGTACTTAAGTAGTACTATCCTTAAAATATAAGTATATCTTAATATATACCTTAAGTAATACTAACCAAAATAAGCGAATTATATCTTAGGTTAAGTTATATTCGTAATTAGGTTAGTTAATATTCACTACTGTTTTGGGTAGTATCAGAACTCAAGTAGTACTAACCCTTTGAGAAATACTATCATTGTAACCTTAAGTTAGACTTATATTTTCATGAAACTTATTTATTATTTCTGTTCATAATCAAAATAAACGAATTATATCGGAAATTTATTTTGGGGTTAGTATCAGGTCTTACTTGATACTAAACTCTTGAGCAATACTATCATTGTAATCTTAAAGTAGCCCTTTATTTTATTGAAACTTATTTATTATTTCTATTCGTAATCAAAATAATCGATTGATATCTTAGGGAATCTCATGCTAACTTTTTCGGGGTACTAACAGAATTTAAATAGTACTAATCTTTTGAGCAGTACTATCATTGTAACATTAAGGCGTTTTTCTACCAGTAACTGTAGTATTACATAATAGAATGGTGGTCAATCGGAGGATTAATTAACTGGCATATCATGTTTCCAATTGGCTTTCAACAACGTAGGAGTTTAGTATCTGATGGATGCTCCCCTTTGTATTTCATAATTAATGGCGTACTATAACGTGAGATTCTAATATCTCTCCTTTATATCGCCTTTTATCTCACCTTTATAGAAATTTCTGAGTGCTTTTAATAAATGAAAATTAAAAGGAAGCTATCCTCTGGTTAGTTTAATTTCTGATTTTAATATTGAAATCATTTATAGACAGTTTGTATCCAACTTGTAGTTCTTAGAAATACCTTTGAAGTTGCATTTGCCTATATTTATGAAAAGATAACTATGAAAAAACCTGTGAAATATAAACAATGCAACGTTTTAACAATATTTTATGTTTTTTTGGTTCATTCAAGTACATCTTAAACCAAGCTATAACTGAAAAAGCAGCAAAAAAATATTTAAATTTTAAATTTAAGAAAGAGAAAAAAATCACAAATTTAATTGTTAATTTCAAATACATTCTTAGTAGAGGAATATAAACATATATTTATAAAGCATTCGCATTAAGTACCAGTTAATCTTAATTTTTATCTTCTTAAATTACCTCCATCTGTTTGTTTTACACATTTAAATAAAAATAAAATTTTAATATTACAAAAAAAATGCTGATCCTATTAAATCCTTTGAATTTACTAAAATTGTATCTTATTCATGAGACGATAACAATTAAAAAAACTTGTTAAATATAAACAATGTAATGTTTTAACATTATTATATATTTTTTTGGGTTTCCTCACGTAAATTTTAAACCTAGCTGTAACTGAAAAATTAACAACAATTATTTTAATTTTGTATTAAAAAAATGAAAACATTTAAAAATTGTTTTGCCAACTTCAAATATATTCTTATTAAAGGAAAAATAAACAGATTTTTAGAGAGCATAGAGCATATACGCACATTTAGTTCTAATTAATCTCAATTTTTATCTTTTTAAATTACATAAATCTGTTTGTTTTACTTATTTAAATAAAAATAAAATTTAATATTACAAAAAGCGAGCTGTTGACTCCTTTAATTAAGAATTTGCAAATCAACAGTGAAAAAAAAAAAAAAAAGAAAAGAACTTGAATTCTTGGAATAACTCAGGAGAAAAGAAAAACACCAAAACTCATGGCAAAATTCACCCTGGGAAATATTTTAAGCTGGTAATTTTAATGATTTTCCAAATATTTAAAAGATTTTCCTTATTCTGACAGCAGAATTTAATTGAATATTTGTTTTCTTATATTATGCGAATTTGAGATTTGAAAATATTTCTTGCATTAAGATAAAAAAAAAATTCCATGAATTTTTCTCCTTCACAAAGTATTGTATTTTTTCACTCTCAATTATGAAAACTAATGATGTACAGAAACTCTATTTTGATAAGCTACTAGCATATACAAAAGTTTATTTACATTTGTATTTTCAATATATTGAAGTATAGTAGGCATAAAAATTCCAAATATTTATCATTAAGTATGTAAACTTTTAAAGTATAATGATATATTTTATAAGGAGAATTAATAATTATATTAAAAAAATTCGTCAGACCTTAAAATTTATTAAATTATTCTGATTTATGATTCAGGATGGAAAAAGTTAAAAAAAATAAATTTGTGTCAATGGTATGTATTACTTCTGATGCATTATACACAATTAAAGAATATACAATATTAATTACATATATTAATTAACGAACATAAATTGTTAACTAAACAATTCTTCTTCATTGGAGCACAGTGGTGGACCGAGACCATCTGCCTATGGGCAGATTTCGAGACAGGTGACGCTTTCGTTTTACGGGGAAGGGTTGTCAGCCCTACGCCTGGCTTTCTACAGTCATATTAGACGGGGAACTTAATGTTTAAAGCGTATTTTGAATACAAACATCCATAACACCTCCGAAACTCGAACCCGAAACCTGTGGGACCGAGCTCTAGTCACTCGGACATCAAGCTCCAAATGAATAATTACTATATCAAGATGTAACTGTGATTATGTTTATGAACATCACTAGTTGTATTTCACTTATGTATACTCCTAGCAAATCACCTATTGTTGATGAAGAGAAGACATTCCTTAGGAGGAGGACATTTAGAAATAACAGCCTCATGTTGTATGGGAGAAAACCTTGAAAAGTAACACTAGAAGACTTGATACAAAGGCTAGACTTAGACACGCTGTTATCGCTATGGAGCTATTCTTACTTTTTTTAATCTGATGGCAACAGATGCCACCAACATATTATATCTTGGATTCTCCTACATTCTTCATACATTCACTCCCGGTTCACTCTATTCGCTAGATCATGAATCAGTTATATTCACTAGGTTCTTTTACATAAGTATATTGTTAATATATTAATTTACTGTGCGATGTTGTAACCACTCTCCATCTATTAAAGGCATTTCAGAATTAAAATGGCTGTTGAAATATATTTCTTTGTATAGTAGATTTTTAATCTTGAAAATTGAGTAATATAACAGATGGTGAAAAGTTCATAAGCTATCACATAGATGGCGCTACTAGTATTAAATCCGTATGATTTTTAATTAGCCCTAACCTTCAAAAGACATGTGTATAAATTTGGCAGTGTATTTTTATTAATATTTTTATGTGAGTTATAGCATTTTTAGTGAAGCAACTTTTATTATTGCATTTTTAGAATAATTACGATATTCATAAATACATAATTAAACATGTAAATAAAATATTAAATCAAATTATTCTTAATTATGTTAATAAAATTAAAATAAAAATCCCGAAAGTAACATAAATGATTCTATTGTTTAATATTTTTTAAATTAAGTGGGCTAATAAAATAATCTTATTCTATAAAATAATAATTTGCTAGAGGTTTTTGCAATTAAAAAAAATATTATACGTATGTGATATATAAATCCAAAAAGATATAAAATATTCAAATATATTTAAAAATATTTAACTAAGAAATATACCGTAAACGAAGATTTTTTTTTTCTTTTTAGTATAATATTTGTAGGTTCTTATTCCTTAACAGTTGTTTAATGTTTAAGAAAAAAAGTGAAGAATAGAAGTAATTACGATAATACTTTAACATCATTAAATATTAAAATAATATATTACATCAAGTTATTTCTAATTAAGCGAATAAAATAAGCGAATAAAAACCAAAATTATTTGAATTGATTTTATTTATTAAAGTAAGTAAACTAATAAAAGTATTTCGTTCCATAAAATAATATTTTGGGAAAAATTTTATAATTTAAAAAATATTATACGTATGTAATATATAAATCCATAAAGATGTAAAGTTTTCAAATATATTTAAAAAATATTTAGCTCAGAAATGTACTATGAAAAAATTTTCTTTTTGATTTCCATATTTTTTAAAATATAACTGAAACACAACTTTGGAATATATATTTTATTTCGTATGTAATGTTTGAAACATGTTTCGAATGAAACATGCATATAAAAACCATATATGTCTGAGATATTCAAAAAGTTTTTTTATAATGCAAATGTAGGAAATGCAAGGAATCTACCAGTACCGCTACAGTTTTTATGAATTTTTGAAATGTAGTATTCTAGGACATGTTTTACTTTAAATGTATAAAAAAAAACCCTGCTACTATACACAATTTGTATTGTTACATGTATTAGAAGAAATATAAATATAATGATTCAACTTTTTTTTAATTTAACATTCCTGTTAGTATATTTTGTTATAATCTAGAAACATATTTTAATAGCAACTACTCAGTACATGTTGAGAACAAATAAACAAAAACAATGAAAAAAATGTCATTAATTTACACAGAGAAGTGTAGACTGGTTATGAAGTCAAAATATTTCAATACTAATGAATTTGTATGGTATAACCATGTGTGTTAGATTATTAATATTCTGTTCAAATTCCTTTTAAATGAAATTCAAATTTCTTAAAATTGTTTATTTGATAAATTTAATAAGCATTGCTATTTCCTATTTTCTGAATGTAATTGATAGATAACATGTTTCTTTTTTTCCTACATCAAGTCTGATAAAACTTTTCTGTTCAATTCTATTATCTGCACTGAAAAATGAATTCTTTAAAATAAATATTTTCATTAGATAATATCGATAATAATATCCACGTTGATAAATAATCGAGTGGCTAGCGCTCTGGAGCTCGGTACCACAGGTTTCGAGTTCGAGTCCCGGCGGTGCAATGGATGTTTGTAGTGGTTCGGAATCCACTTTAAACTGTAGGTTCCGGTTTAATATGATCGTAGAGCGTTGCGGGGCCATTGTTACTCCGCGTCCGTGGCTTATCTTCAAGTTACATGCTCCCCTGGGTAATGCAAAGTGAGTAACGTCTGTGCAGCTCTTGCCTTAAGGCATCCAAGACGAAGCTGTCTAAATGTTTGCCAGCTGCAGTACAAAAAAATAAATAAAATAATAATAAAATAATCGACATCTGAAATGAAGGTTTCTCTGCATAAATTAAGTTATAGCTGTGAAGAACGTTATACAGACAAAGACTAGCAGTAGTTGTAGTTGTAGTAGTAGAGAGAGAGAGAGAAATCCATAATAATAGAGGTATGGAATGAAACTTTTTCTTCCTGAAACTAGTTACAACAGCGAAGAAATGTTTACAGAAAAAGAGTAGTCGAGAGACAGAGAGATCCATAAGTGTGAAAAGAAAGTTTTTTTTGCGTAAAATCAGTTATAGCAGTGAAGAAAATTTTACACACAAAGAATAATAGTATTTGTCGCTCTAATGTAATTTTGTGCTTACTTTGGACTAAATATCGGCCTGATGGCCGAGTGGCTAGCGCTCTGGCGCTCGGTACCATAGGTATCGGGTTCAAATCCCGGCGTTGCTGTGGGTGTTTGTAGTGGTTCGGGATCCACTTTAGTGGTGGGGGTAGTGGTTCGGGATCCATCCGTAGGTCCCGGTCCTAGCAGGATCGTAGAGCGATGCGGGGGCAGTGTTACCATGCGTCCATGGCTTATCTTCAAGTTACACGCGCCCCCTGGATAATGCAAAGTGAGTAACGACTATGCAGCCCTTATGGCATAAAAAGATCACTGTCGATTTGCCAGCTGCATTAGAAAAAAAAAACTTTGGACTAATTATACAGGGACCTATAGTTTAAAATGGATTCCGAACAAATAACAAACATCCATGTCACTTCCAGGATTCGAACCTGGAGCCTGTGGTGCCAAAGACCAGTGGGCTAGACATCAGCCAACTACAGAGGAGTAGTTGTAGTAGAGAGAGTGGGAGAGGGATGCAAATGGAGAGGGAGAGGTAGGGAAAGAGGGAGAGAGAGAGAGATAGAGGGAGTGAGAGATAAAGAGAGAGGGAGAGGTAGGGGAAGAGGGAGAGAGATGGAGAGAGAGGTAGGGAAAGAAGAAGAGGGGGAGAGAGAGAGATTGATTTCCATATAATAGAGGTATGAAATGAAACTTTCTCTGCCTAAAATCAGTTGCAGCAATGAAGAAAATTTTACAGACCAAGAGTAGCAAAGAGAGAGACTAGAAAGATATTTAAGCATTTGCGTTTTGGTCTAATTTTGTCCCGTCTTTATGAGTATTGCTCTCTTAATGTATATATGGCTAGACGAATATCATTTTATGTGTATATTAAGGGAACAAATAGACAATAAAGAGAATTTGCCAAATCCAATCCTCTGACTAATATATACTGAATTTCTTTTCTGCTAACAATTCCTGCATACAGGATATTTCTTCACTGAAGAAATTTTTTTTTAAATTCAAATATTTTATATTTCTAGCGCAAAGGATTTATTAAAAAAAATTCAGCAAATCTCAACTCAAGTAAAAGATTTTATTTTTTTTTACACTATTAGCTTCAAACTAAATATTTGGATTTTATTTTTCAGGTAATTAAAAAATACTAGTAGTTAATAAATCCTTTTCGTTTTACTTCAATTTGCATTCAAATAAAAGCGAGAATCCTTTATGTTTAAAGGTTTTTTTCCACCAGATACTAAAATCTGTCCGTCGTCCCAACTAATAGGAAGACTAAGGCATGAGCATATCGCACTTCCGTTTGGTGAGATTTTAATATCTGGTGGAAACCCATAGTTATTATAACACATTTAAGCATACAATAGAACAAACACCAGTAACAAGATTAACGTTTTGATTTCTGATGATAAATAAATGATTAATGAGTTTTAATAAAAATCTTCAATACATGAGTAAAAATAATTCTTTTTTTCTTTCTAATGCAGCTGGCGAACACTAAGACAGCTTAGTCTTGGACGCCTTAAAGCAAACGCTGCACAGACGTTATTCATTTTGCATTACCCAGGGGGCGCGTGAAACTTGAAGATAAGCCACGCGGAGTAACAATGCGCCCGCAACGCTCTACGATCATAGTATACCGAGACCTACGGCTTAAAGTGGATTCGGAAACATCCATACACTACAAACATCCATGGCACCGCCGGGATTCGAACCTGAAACCTGTGGTACCGAGCGCCAGAGCGCTAGCCACTCGGCCATTCAGGCCCCGTAAATATAAAAATAAAAGTGTAAAGATAAATGAGTAAATATAAAAATAAAAGTGTAAAGATAAATGAGTAAAAATAAAAAAAATTAAAAAAAATGTCATGTTACGTTTGGGAAACGATCAGAAAGCCCTACTGTAAAATTCGTTTCCATTTTTTGGTACATGCATTCAGATACTAAAAAATGTGATGCATTATTTACTATATCTAATATAAGCGAGCATTTATTATTTTTGAATCGTCTTGGCTTTCACAAAAAGAAAAAAAAAAGGTATTTTAAATACAAAAGAAAAAAAAAATAGTTTGAAAGCATTAAAAGTGAGAATTTGTATCCTGGAAAGAAATAGCAAAAAAAAAAAAAAAAAATGTCTTAAGCAAAAAAATCCTGAAAATTATTCATTCGTGTTCATTTTTAAATAAGATTGTTCTTTGCAGTGTAGAAAAATTTAACAAGAACGGATTAAATGCTCCAAGAATGTAAAAGAAAGGAATGAAAACGAAGAAAAAGGATAACTTACAGAGCGTGATAAAATTATTACAGTTACACTTAATGAAAAGAATGTTAATTTCATACAAAAAAAATATATTTCAGAGAAAATAAAAAAAAAAATTGTGTTGTTTAGAACTTTTATTTTTTATAAAAGAATATTTTTATTTTGTTTCCCATTTTTATTAATATTCCTTGAGATTGTCGTACAGACCTAAAAAAAATCAATAATTATTTTGTTGTCGTAAAATATGTTGTAGTGCTTGGCATTTCAACTTTTTATCATAATTTATTAGATTGAGATTTCTACTTTGGATACGAGTGGTTGCTGCTAAAGAGAGAAAGTAACTAGAGTAGCTTCACATGCCAAATTTTGACAGAAATTTCTTTGTGTGAATCGAAACACAATTTTTGAGCCAGGTAGGTAGATCATTGGGCTGGAAAGAATTTCCACATCGAAAATTTAAGTGTTTATGCGGGATATGGAAACAAATATTTCATTTTTTTCGGTAATAAATTTACACTGAAGCGACAAAAGTCATGGGATACCTCTTAATATCGTGTCGGCCCTCCTTTCGCCCGGCGAAGTGCAGCAACTCGACGTGGCATGGACTCAACAAGTCGTTGAAAGTCTTCTGCAGGAATAGTGAGCCATGCTGTCTCGATAGACGTCCATAATTGTGAAAGCGTTGATGGTGCAGGATTTTGGGCACGAACAGACCTCTCGATGATGTCCCATGAATGCTCGATGGGATTCATGTCGGGCGATCTAGGTGGCCAGATCATTCGTTGGAATTGTCCAGAATGTCCCAAGAAAGCCAAATTTCTCCGCACAGTTCTAACAGACAAGTCCCTTGTACGTCCCACATTGATTTCTGTGGTTATTTGACGCAGTGTTGCATGTTTGTTAGAATTTACAACTCTTTGCAGACGTCGCCGGTCTCGGTCATTAAGTGCAGGCGGTCGACCACTGCGCTGTCCATGGTGGGATATTATGCCTGAAATTTCATACTCTCGGCACACTCTTGATACAGTGGATCTGGGAATGTTGAATTCCCTAACGATTTCCGAAATGGCATGACCCATGCGTCTAGCTCCAACTAACATTCCGCGTTCAAAGTCTGTTAATTCCCGTCGTGCGGTCATCATCACGTCAAAACCTCTTCACATGAATAACTTCACATGAAAGCTCTGCGCATTTATACCTGTTCTACGCGATGCTGCTGCCATCTGAAAATTTGCATATTGCTATCCCATGACTTTTGTCACTTTAGTGTAGTTTGAGTGGAAGATTTTAAGGTCTATTCTTGGCGGTGTTAGGGAAAGTCATTGTTGGCGAAGCCGGTATAACGCAGAAGTTTATAAATACTATTAGGACCCAGATAATATAAAATTAATTAAGATCAATAGATTAAACTGGGCTGCTCATGTATTGAGAATGAATGATTTAAATTCTGTAGACTCGTTTCGTCAAGGCCACAGGGACAAAGATAAAGAGGACGACCCAAGTTGCAATGGACAGACGCAGTTGAAAAAGATTTTGCTGCACTGAAGGTTAAGAATTGGAGGACCCTTGTCACCCAGAGAAATGTATGTCAAACTCTTCAAAGGAAAGCCTTGGCCCACCTGTGGCTGCCATGCTATAGATGATGATGAATAAATTTGGTGATTTTTTTTTTGTATAAATCTAAATAAATTACAAATAGACAGTCTTTTGATAGTATTCCATTAAACTTTTAAATAAAATCTTGTTTCAAATCAATTTGAGAAATAATGCAGAGAAATTGGTAATATGATAAGGTAGATCTTTTCAAAATATTAAATGTTTTAGAACACTAGTCAATCGAAAGTCTGTTCGCCTGCTCACACAGATTTCCGATTGGTTAGCATTCTAAAATGTGAAATTTTAGTATCTGGTGGAAACCCATCTTTATAAATTTAGGTAATCGAAAAGTAAGTAAAATAAATGTTATAAATAAATAAATAATCAATAATAAATTATGAAATAAATAAATAAATATAAAATAAATAAATAAATATAAAATAAATAAATAAATAT
>BPLQ01005145.1:27683-48612 GCA_021605075.1 Caerostris darwini
TACAAGTAACAAGTATCAAATTTTGATACAAGTAACAAGTATCAAATTTTCTACAAAACATGTACAAATACTAAATTTGTAGTAATAATTAACTTACTACTTCTACAAGTACAAACATCAACAAGACTTACATTTTGATGTCGATTTCTACATAAAGTAGCTTACAGAACACATAAATATTTTTCTAGATGGTGCTCTTTAATACGTATGCAATGATTGAGTATAATTGTAGCATTAAAAATTTTTAATTAGAAGAAAAAAGAAATAAAATATAAATCAGATTCAATACACTCTAAAATTAACAGATGTCTGCAAAATATACATTACTTAATATGAAATCCGTTCTACTTCTATATCAGAAATACATTCTAATAAGAATTTTCTTACAGGAGAATAAATCGGACCTGCTCTATTTATGCGTGTCATGAGCACATTAATGTATGAAGTCGAGCTCTTTCATCTAATAAAAAAAGGCATCCACTGAGCATCCAAATAGACAATATCCGATCTCCAACTTTTTTATTAGATTTCCCAACCGGATGCAAGTTTCTTAGTGATTTTATACGTCATTTCCTTCTTATTGACTGAAAGAGTTCGTACTTAGATTGTATCTGTATTGATATTGTTTTCGGATAACAAATATTGTTGACTGTCTATTTTAGAAGAGGTGGAATTGTTTTATTTGTATATATACATGTATATATAGTGTGGTATGTCCTGCGGATAGGTTCGTCTTTATTGTTATGTGTAGTTTTACCGAAATAACATATTGTTTAGCTGGATTCATTTATTTTATAATTTATTTTAGGGGGAAAATATTTTTTTTCAGTAAAATATAGTTGCTTAGATTAAAAATTATTAGTTTTTTGAATTTATACATTGCTTTTAGGAATTTTGTTCATCGAAATGTAGAACAATATTAAAGTTAATATTTCCTGCACAATTCAAAATTAAAAAATAAAGAATCATAAACTCACAGCTGTGCGTTTTATTACTTTCCCACACACCCCTTAATTCCTTAAAAAAAAAAAAAGACATTGCAATGTGCAGGTTGTGCAACTGGATTATAATTGGGTGTGGTTGGGTTGAAATATTTGAGGCACAGATCTGCGAACTCACAAGTTTATTTATACACACACACACACGACACACATGCAATGTTTAGCACAATTACATACATACATATACATCTATACATATATAGATTCGTGGAAGTGTTGCACTTCTGAACCGAAAATCCGATATTCAGGTTTGCGCTGGATGCCCAAAACATACTTCCTCTCCTGGTGATAGTCTGTAGGTCAACTAATACATAGTATTGCACTAAATATAATTCCTCTCGGGATTTTGAGACTATGAACTAAACGTTTATAAGCGCGTAGTTACGAGGTACTTCCGCTCGGGTGAGAGTCTCGATGCCAATTAACCATTTCTCCTGAACACCATAGGAAGGTGGTCTTACAAGTGTGTAGGGTTTCATGTGCCTCACGGCAGGTCGTAATACTTTTCCGAACTTACTAGTGTGTAGGAGGAAGCATGGTTACAACACATATATTCAAATAATATTTATGCAATATGTTTTTGTTACACAGGAAATATTTAAGAGAGTTTACTTAAGAGAGTTTTCTTTTTAAAAAGAATAGATAATATTTCTGTAGATATAATAAATTTAATCATTTGTGGATACTATATAATGTCAGACTAACAAAATTTACACATATTGTATTGTGAAGTTTTGTAATAATAATGTTGCATTCATGTTTATACGTTAATAAATAGTGCAACCGTGTTTCCTCCTACTCACTGCAAGAGTGCCCCCTGTGGTGTTCAGGAGAAATGGTCAGTAGGGCTCGAGACTTTCACCCGAGAGGAAGTACAACGCAACCGGTAGTTCCGCTGAGAAGCGTTTAGTTTATAATCTATCATTCCGAGAGGTAAATATATTCAGCGCAACACTGTCTAATAGTTGGCCTACAGACTCTCACCAGAACGATTAAGTATATTTCGCGCCTACTGCGCTTAACAGAGTTTCGGATTTTCGGCTTAGAAGTGAAGTCATTCCACGAATCTAGAAATACCTGTCTTTAAAGGTGTTAAATATTGTATGTGTGTCGCGTTTGTGTGTATATAAATAAAGCTGTAAGTTTTCAAACCTGCGTCTCAAGTCTTCACTCAAACCACACCCAGTTACGATCGATCTGCTCAACCAACATTATAATATATCACCCAACAGGAGGCCCGCTCGAACAAACACCACTACAATGGTACATTCTATAGCTTATCAATAAAGATTGTATAATAAATATTTTAGCATTCAGAAATGTAATTTTCATAAGCTTTTATTTCTTCCTACCTCTACATGAAAAATGGAAGTATAAGTGAGAGAATAAAAAAAAAAAAAATAAAACAAATTATTTGAAACTTAAACAATTGAATCAAATTAAAAACATCTAAACGGGTGGAAAACAAAATCTAACTAAGAAATAATAAGCTTCATTAAATTTTATACGGAGAGTGTAATTAAATATTCACAGAAATAAAACCAACAAAAAGCAGCAGCCAAATAGCAAAATAGTGGTCGTTGAGATTTGATGAATTATGTAGAGCTTAATGAATGATAAGTCGCCAAATGTGGTAAGATGGTGTCGAGTTTGATGTATTGCTTACAATTCACTTCACTTACTGTTGCAAACCGTTACTTGGCGGACTTTGGCGAAACGAATTTTTGACGCCAAATTCCAATTAGCTATTCAAGGAAATCATGATTTGCTGGGAATAATCGGGAGATAAGTAATAAATTATTTCTACTGAGAGAGAAAAGAAATAAGCATTTTAAGTGTTTTCAAATAAATCAAATTATATTTTAACATAAATGATATTTGGTAAAAAATAAGAAATTTTTTATTTGATGCAGATTTCAGTATTAAATATAAGAGTAATGAAATTTTTGAAATCTTTAAATAAAATTATTTGCATTCAAATATAAAAGTCCTTTTTTCGCATGTTTTTGAAATTTTTATTTTTAATTTACAAAGTAATTTTCAATTATATTTCGAAAAAGTTAGGTAATATGGATGATTTCAAGTATTCCTTACTCAATTAAAGAAAAAGCTAGGCTTATATTATTTATTTTAAAAAATGTGTATTTTAATTAACGTTTAATTAACGTTTTAATCAACGTTTCGTCTAACAATTTTCACTTGTATTAAATAGATAAGTGTCGTTTTTTTTTATAAGAACTAATTAATTTTTGATACAAACCGTAAATTACAATAATTTAAAATATGTAGTCTAAGAAGAACATTTAATTTTTTTGTTTTATTACTTATTTAAAATTCAGAAAAAAAAGCATACAACATAAGTAAGAGATATTATTAAATTATTTTTATTATTTATATTTTAAAGTATATAAAATGTCAGAAACTACATTATTATTTTTGTTTATTTCTTATTTGACTTGGTAGACAGCAACATCTAGTCCAAGTCCAAGAACCCGTGTGGTCTCATGGAAGGAGGGAAAGGGGGAGGCAGCTTCTGTTGTGATGGAGCACCGTTAGGTAGAGGTCTGACTTGACTCCGTGCCGTCGAAGGAGGAAGGCTGTGCCTTGCTGGAAGGACCTTTAGGTGAATCTACTCCCATTTGGGAATAGTGTGGGAGAAAGCCCAGAAAACGCCCATTAGGTAGTCCGACTAACGAGGTAAGGTGCTGAACATCCTAAACGCTATCGAGCCTCCTCAGTTTTTTTAAAACAGTGTCTACAACAAAGCCACCAGTGGGTTAGCCCTGATGTTACCACTGAGCTAGGAGCCGGGCTCATAGAAAATATACTAACTAAGTGTTGAAACTTACTAACTTAGTGAACTGAATTAGACAATTTTTTACACATTTATAAAATTTTTTTAAACAGTAATTGTTGAATAATTTATTACAGCTTGTATAAATAATTATTTTACGGACGGCTTATTGCAACAAGTTTTAATTTACTTCTAAATCTCAACTAAATTGATTAGCCTCTACAAAACAATAAACTAGTTAAGTACTAGTATTACTTACTAAGTACCAACTTGTTCAGTACTAGAAGTTTTTAATTCCTATTATTATGCATTTCATTGCTTGAATAAAGTTACTAAACTACTTATAGAAACAATATTGTCTAGACTTTTATGTTTTTATGTTACTCTTTACGTATTTAAATTTACAAATTAATTAATAAAGAGCTTTACTGCGTACTGAATATCTCAGTACTATATTCAGAAAATATATATATAAATATGTATATTTACCTCGATTCGCTTTTAAATAAACTGTATACTTTTACAACAAAAGTTTTAAACGGTGCTATGCATTTTTGTATTTAACTTTAAAACAATTTATATCATCCATCAATTTATTTTTCGGAAAACAGGTATTTTTAAATTAAACTTGAATTCCTTTTATCTGTCTTTTATTTTAAACGATAAATTTATCTTTCAAACACTTTTAAAAAGGAAAATAGTAATTTATAGCACTATTTTATTATTTTCTGAAAGAAATTGATTAAACCCCAGAATAAAAGTTTCTTAATATTAGAAATATATTTCATTATCAGCAGTTTTTTACAGGACATATTCTTGAAAAGAATTATCAAGTTAGAAATTCATTTATAAATTATTTTAAAAGGTAACTTAATTACATAAAAGGAAAGAAAAAAGCAATACATAATAAGGAAACATAACATTGAATTAATGTATTGCTTCTTTAAAAATCTCTTACAATATAATTTTACCCTGGAAAGGTTTTCTAAGTTGTTCTTGGGCAGGTAATGTATTCAAAACATTTTTTCAACCTATATATCGAGGCAAAAATTAAATCTTTAGAAACGCATACACTCGTAAGTGACTCGTATATATAAATTACTACGAACACCAAAATTGAAAAGAAAAAAAAAAGTTCATACTATGCATAAACCGATGCCAAATTACATTTCAGGGAGGCAAATTTTAATAAATGAATATTTATGATTCAATCGAACATATGAAAAAGTAGTATTTATTATGTGAAAAAAAATATTTCAAAAAATGTGTACTTTACATTTACGCCTGCTTTTATAAAACGGATTTAATAAAAATGAAATTTACGTATGCAAGAAAAACAAAATCTAACATCATTTAACACACGGCTTCCTTTTTTGTGCTAGCACAGAAATTTATAATGTGATTTATAAATGTATAATTTAAAAAATACAGATGCTTACATCGCATAAAGTTTTATGTTCCTATATACCTTCTCGCATTTTTAAATAAATTTACACAGATTCGAGAAAACATAAAACACTGAACGAGATTTTATAAAAGAAAATTTTATTAAAGAAATCCTTTTACTTAGAAATACATTTAACTATCCGTATTCCAAAAATCAAATTCGTTATTGTAACAATTTTTGACATTTTAATTAAAAATTACGAATGTAGGAACAAATTGAAAGTTTTTATAACATTTTGGATACAGTGTCATTATTTATGAAGATTAAATTAGATTATAAAGAAAACAATTTATAGCATTACTTTATATAGAAGACAATTTTTCACATGCGCCAAGAAAAACATCTTACATTATAAAGACGAATTACACTTAAAAATAGAGCAGGTTGCCAAACATATATTGCTTTCAGTGAAAAGTGTGTCTATTGTTTAAAGAAGTGTCTAGAATTTCAGTTGAAATTTATCGCCTCGATAAATTTGTCTGGAAGTTTCTAGACTTTCACCAATTGTTCGAAAATTAGATCATTTACTTTCTAAAGAATTTATAAATTAGTCGTGTCATTTAGAGAATTATTCTTAAAGATAAATGAAAATCTCTGTTTTATTCTAATTTCAGTGTTCAGTTCTAATTTTAGTGTTCAGTTTAGATTTCAGTTCTGCAATAATACTTTTAAAATATTTGTCTCATATTCTATAAAAATATTGTGTAATCAAAATTAATATGTGACCATTTTAATGAAATGAACAAAGTTTCCAAATGCTGAACTTTATGCTGATAAAAATACAAAAATTTTGCATGCTCTTCTGTATTTGTATCCCAATGTATATATATGATAGTATGTACCTCCTGTGGCGTTCAGGAGAAATGGTCAGTAGGCTTCAAGATTAACACCTGAGAGGAAGTGGGGCGAAAATTGCGCTACAGCTGAGAAACATTTAGTTTATTGTCTCCCTTCCCTATAAGAAATATATTTAACGTAAACCTGCGTATTAGTTGGCCTACAGACTGTCACTCGGAGACTTGGTTTGATTTGTCGCTCTACAGTCATTTTTTGCTCATTTAAGCTAATTTGACCGGAACCTCCAGTTTAACGTGGATTCCGAACCACTCACAAACATCCATGCCACCTCCAGGATTTGAACCTAAAGCCTGTGATAACAAAGACCAGAACGTTAGCCAATTAACCATAAGACCGCCTCACCCTGAGAGGAAGTATATTTCTCCTATTCTGCGTTTAGCTGAGTATCGGATTTTCGTTTTAGATGTGGAGTCTGTCCTAGAAAAATATAGTTGCAATCTTTAAATGTGTTAAATATTGTATGTCTTAATTTTTTTATATATGTGTAAATTTATATATGTCTGCATAATGCAATATATATGTAAATAATGCTGTGAATTCTCCAAACTGAGCTTCAAGTATCTCTGAACCCAACCACACCCAGTTACTATTTCGCTACCCAATTTACACACCATAATTTAAGCTTTAAATTTTATACAATAATATATTTAAATTATATTTATAATCTAAAACTTTTTGAGATTTCAAAATTTCTATTTAGAAACGTTTAAATGAATTGTAATATAATCGATCGACAGAAACCAACTATGAAATTAACTTGCTTAAACCAACAATACACACCTCATGAAGTACCAATCTTGTAATGATTGCGAATGCAATTAGGCTGTTAAACATCGTACAGTAATGCGAGCAGCTGCAAAATTACCTAAGAATCGTACATAAAGTTAAACTTCCATGCTGCTTGCAACGTATATGCTTCCAGAGTAATCTTACACGATGGCGGGGACATGAAATCTGACTCGTGGTCCTTGCTGAAGATCCAATCACCCTGTGCTGGACCGAATAAATCCAGAGTAATGAAGTCATCATTATTCACCGATGAATGATGGCCTCGTCAAGTGGAGGAGTGCATTCGTTGAGTGAAAGCCAATTAATTATTGTGTTAAGCGGATTTAATTAATTTTTAAGGCAGGTTCTTATTAGCTGTGCAATGTTGGCTCTTAACGACAGGAGAGGTTGCGCCGAAAGTGAAGCCTCGGCTATCCGATGTCGCTGTTCTGTTTCAGCAGGTGTAAGTTGCTGATTTATTAATCAGCGTTTAATTAGGCTGTTCTATGGGCCTGAATGTCAGCTTCTACGAAATTATTGCTCTAAAATTGAATGATGTTGATGAATATATGAAATTTAAATTTTGATAATGCTTAAAATTCTGTTGAGTATGAAGAAAATTCTTTTGTATTTAATTCTATTTAAAATTGATGTAATTTTTTTTTCAAACATTATTAATTAAATTAATTTTTGTTTAAATATCATGAGGTTATTTTTTCTATCTAAAGACAGGGAATAAAAGAACCCAAAATAAAATCATATAACAGTAAATTTTAATTATTAACTTTATAAACAGGCTTCATCCTACACATTGGCAAGAGCGACCCCTTTGGCATTCAGGAGAATTTGTCAGTATGTTTTGAGATTCTCACCTGAGAGAAAGTACGGTTTAACCTGCGCTCCAGCTGAGAAACGCTTAGTTCATAGTCTTTCATCCCAAGACTAAATATATTTCACGGAACCCAGCGTATTATTTGGCCTACATATTTCGCGCATCTTGTGTATACCTGAGTATCAGGTTTTTGGCTTCGAAGCGAAAACTTCCACTAATCTATAATTATATATTTTTAAATGTGCTAAATATTTTATGTCTCTAAATATATGTGTTTGACGTTGTGCGTGTGTATATAAGGGTGTGTGTTCTCCCACCTGAATTTCAAGTATCTTAATCCAACCACAACCAGATACAATCTGTTTCCCCAACCTGCACACATCAAAGTTTTAAATTTTATACTCAAATATATTTGAATCAATTTATAATCAAATAATAAATATTCAAATGAATAGAAACATAGCTATAAAATAATCAATCAACAAAAACCAAGTATGAAATCAGCTTGATCCAACAACACACATCTCATGAAGTGCCACTCTTGTAATGATGACGAATGTACTTAGGGTGCAATGCTAGTAATGCTAGCGGCTGCAAAAGGACCCAAAAGAAAATAATATAACAATAGATTTTAATTATCAATTTAAGTTTTAAATATAATACTGAAATATATTTGAATCCTATTTATAATCTAAAACCTTTTGTGTTTTCCGGATTTCTACTTAAAGATATTTAAATGCATAGAGACATAGCTGTAAAATAATCGATCAACAGAAACCAGCTATGAAATTAGCTTGTTACAACAATACGCAGCTCATGAAGTACCAATCTTGTCATGATTACGGATGTAATTAGGTTGTTAAACAATGGATAGTAATGCGAGCGGATTCAAAATTACTTAAGAATCATTCATAACATTAAACTGCTTGTAACATATACGCTTCCAGACTAATCTTACATAACGGCGGGGACATGAAATCTTACCCGTGGTCCTTGCTGAAGATCCAATCACCCTGTGCTGGACCGAATAAATCCAGAGTAACGAAGTCATCATTATTCGCCGATGAATGAGGGCCTCATCAAGTGGAGGAATGCATTCGTTGAGTGAAAGCCAATTAATTATTGTGTTAAGCGGATTTAATTAATTTGGAAGGCAGGTTCCTGTTAGCTGCACAATGTTGGCTCTTAACGGCAAGAGAGGGCGCACCGAAAGTGAGGCCTCAGCTATCAGCTGTCACTGAGGCCGCTTTCCATGTCCCATTTCAGCAGGTGTAAGTTGCTGATTAATTAATCAGCGTTTAATTAGGTTGTTATATAGGCCTGTATGTCAGCTGCTACGAAATAATTGCTCTAAAATTGAATGCTGTAATTTGTACAAAACTTATATACGAAATTTAAATATTTCAAAATTAAGTGCTGTATATTAAATGCAATTTAATTTCATATGACTACACTATACTTAATTTTTTTATTGAGTACGAAGGAAATACTTTTGGGAATAATTCTATTTAACAAATGATATAATTTTATTCAAATATTATTACACCGATTAATTAATCACTGTTTAATTAGTTTGTTCTATAGGTCTGAATGTCAGCTGCTACGAAATTATTGCTCTAAAATTGAACGCAGTTAAAGATGATATGAAATTTAAATTCATTTGACGATGCTTAAATGTGTTAAATATTGTGTGTTTCTAATTATATGTGTGTTGCTTTTGTACGTGTGGAAATAAAGTTGTTAGTTCTCCAACCTGAGATTGAAGTATCTCAATCCAACTACACCCAGTTATAATCTGGCTGCCCAACTTACAAACAATGTTTTAAATTTTATATTCAAATATATTTGAGTTATAACATTTTATGATTTCAAAATTTCTATTTTGAATTATTTAAGCGAATAGAACCGTAATTATGAAATAATTGATCAAGAGAAACCAAGTATGAAATTAGCTTGATCCAACAGCACACAGCTCATGAAGCACCAATTTTGTGATGATTGTTAATGTAAGTATGCTGTTGAACAGGGAATAATAATGGCTAGGCTGCGAAAAAACCCCACAACAAAATAACATAACAATTGATTTTAATTTTGAACTTAAGTTTTAACCTTAATGCTCATATATATTTAAATTCTATCTTTAATTCAAATGTTCTAATTACAAATAATTAAATGAATAGAAACGTTGCTATAAAATAATCAATGAACAGAAGCCAACTATGAAATTAGTTTGATCCAACAACACACAGCTCATGAAGTACCAATCTTGTAATGATTATGAATGTAATTAGGCTGTTAAACAAGGGATAGTAATGCGAGAGGCAGCAAAATTACCTAAGAATCGTTCATAACATATACGCTTGTAATATATATGCTTCCGGTGTAATCTTACACGATGACGGGGACATGAAATCTTACTCGTGGTCCTTGCTGAAGATCCAATCACCCTGTGCTAGACCGAATAAATCCAGAGTAATGAAGTCATCATTATTCGACGATGAATTACGGCCTCATTAAGTGGAGGAGTGCATTCGTTGAGTGAAAGCCAATTCATTATTGTGTTAAGCGGATTTAATTAATTTGGAAGGCAGGTTCTTGTTAGCTGTACAATGTTGACTCTTAACGACAGGAGAACTTGCGCCGAAAGTGAAGCCTCAGCTATTAGTTGTCGCTGAGGCTGCTTACCATGGCGCGGCACGTAGCAGGTGTAAGTTGCTGATTAATTAATCAGCGTTTAATTAGGTTCTTCTATGAGCCTGAATGTCAGCTGCTACGAAATTATTGCTCTAAAATTTAATGCTGTTAAACAAAATATGACATTTAAATTCGTTTGACTATATCTAAATTTTTTTCTTGGGTATGAAAAAAAGACTATTGTGAATAATTCCATTTAAAAATTCATATAATTTTATTCAAGTATTATTACGCTGACTAATTAATCAGCGTTGGAGTATCCGGAATTGGAAAACAATAAATTTTATTTGATGAATTTATTTCCTTTTAAAATAAAAGATAAAGTATAATTTAATTATTAATATAATTTTTAAATTTTTTAATATAATATTTAAATTATTTAATATAATTTTTGTGGGAAAATTCTGAGGGCATTCTTTCTATCTAAGAAAAGGAAATAAAAGAACCCATAATAAAGCATAACAATAGATTTTGATTATTAACTTTGCAGCCATGCTTCCTCCTACACAGTGGCAAAAGAGCCCCCTATGGTTTTCAGTAGAAATGGTCTGTAGGTTTTGAGACTCTCAGCTAAGAGTAAGTGCGGCTTAACCTGCGCTCCAGCAGAGAAACGTTCAGTTTATAGTCTCTCATCAAAAGAGAAAATATATTTCACGAAACCCAGCATATTACTTGGCCTACATATTTCGCGCATTTTGTGCGTGCCTGAGGTTTTTTCGGCTTATAAGGGGAATTCTTCCACTAATCTATAATTATATGTCTTTAAATGAGTTAAATATTGTATGTCTCTAAATATATGTGCTTGAATTTTGTGCTAAAATATAAAGCTGTGAGTTCTCCAACCTGAGTTTCAAGTATCTCAGTCCAACCACATCCAGCTATAATCTGGTTGCCCAACCTGAACACTACAGTTTAAGTTTTAAATATTATACTAAAATATATGTGAATTATATTTAAAATATAAAACCTTTTATGCTTTCAAAATTTCTACTAAGAAATATTTATGTGAATAGAAACTTAGCTATAAAATAATCGATCAACAGAAATAAACTATGAAATTAGCTTGATCCAACAGCACACAGCTCAGCAAGCTCATAACTGAATATTGTAATTATAAATGTAATTAGGCTGTTAAATAAGGAATAGCAAAGCGATAGGCCTCAAAATCATTCATAACATTAAACTTCTTGAAACATAAACGTTTTCAGTGAATCTTACATGATGGTAGGAACATGAAATCCTACTCATGGTCCTTGCTGAAGATCCAATCACCCTGCTCTAGACCGAATAAATGCAGAGTAAGGAAGTCATCATTATTCGCCGAGGAATGATGGCCTCATCAAGTCGTGGAGTGCATTCGTTGAATGAAAGCCAATTAATTATTGTGTTTAGCGGATTTAATTAATTTGGAAGGCAGGCTGTTGTTAGCTGTTCAATGTTAGCTCTTAACGACAGAGGAGGTTGCGCCGAAAGTGAAGCCTCGGCTGTCAGGTGTCGACGAGGGTTCTTACCACGCAGCAGGTGTAAGTTGCTGATTAATTAATCAGCGTTTAATTAGGCTGTTCTATGGTCCTGAACGTCAGCTGCTACAGAAATTATTGCTCTAAAATTGAATATCGTCAAAGAGGGTATGAAATGTAAATTCATTTGGCAATATTTAAATGTATTAAATACTGTATGTCTTTAATTATATGTGGGTTGTACTTGTATGTGTGTAAATAAGGCTCTGAGTTCTTCAACCTGAGTTTCAAGTATCTTAATCCAACCACACCCAGTTACAATCTGGCTGCCCAAACTGCCTCCTATATTTTAAATTTTACATTCAGTTATATTTGAATCGAATATATAATATAAAATCTTTCGTGTTTTAAAAATGTCTATTTAAAAATATTAATTAAAAATTTCTATTTAAAAATATTTTAATTAATGGAAAGGAAGTTATGAAACAATCGAACAACAGAAACCAACTATGAAATTAGCTTGATCCAATAACACACAGTTCTTGAAGTACCAATCTTGTAATGGTTACAAATGTAATTAATCTGTTAAGCAGGGAATGATAATGCGTGCGGCTGCATAAGAAACCAAAACAAAATAATATAACATTAAATTTTAATTATTAACCTAAGTTTTAAATTTAGTACTGAAATATATTTGAATCATATTTATAATCTAAAATCATTTATGTTTTCAAAATTTATATTTAGGATTACTTAAATGAATAGAAATGTAGTTATAAAACAATCGATAGACAGAAACCACATTTAAAATTAGCTCGATCCAACCACACACAATTCATGTAATTTCAATCTTGTGCTGATTACGAATGTGATTAGGATGTTCAACAAGGGATAGTGATGCGAGAGGCTACAAAATTACTCAAGACTCATTCATAACATTAAACTTCTTGCAACGTATATGCTTCCAGAGTAATCTTACACGATGGCGGGGACATGAAATCCTACTCGTGATCCTTCCTGAAGATCCAATCACCCTGCTCCAGACCAAATAAATCCAGAGTAATGAAGTCATCATTATTCGCCGATGAAGGATGGCCTCATCAAGTGCATTCGTTGAGTGAAAGCCAATTATTTATTCTGTTAAGCGGATTTAATTAATTTGGAAGCCAGGTTCTTGCTAGCTGTACAATGTTGGCTCTTAACGACAGGGGAGGTCGCGCCGAAAGTGAAGCCTCGGCTATCAGCTGTCGCTGAGGCCGCTTACCATGGCGCGGCACGTCCCGTTTCAGCAGGTGTAAGTTGCTGATTAATTGATCAGCTTTTAATTAGGTTGTTCTATGGGCCTGAATGTCATCTATTACGGATATTATTGCTTTAAATTTGAATTATGTTAAATAAGATATGAAATTTAAATTCATTTGAAAATACTTATTGATTTTTATTGAGTATGATTCTATATTTTTTCTATTCTGTTTATATTCAATTTTGAAGCAATAATTTCTTAACAGCTGACATTCAGATCTATAGAATAACCAAATTAAAAGCTTTCAACGCAAATTAACGCGTAATAATATTTGTCTAAAATTATATCAATTTTTATTTGGTTTTTCCATACGCCTGAATGTCAGCTGCTACTGAAATTATTGCTTCAAAATTGAATGCTGTTAAAGAAGACATAAAATTTAAATTCATTTGACAACAGATGCCTTTTTTTATTGAGTATGAAGAAAATATTATTGTATATTATTGTATTTAAAAATTAATGTAGTTTTATTGAATTATTATTACGCTGATTAGTTAATCAGCGTTTAATTTATTTGTTCTACAGGCCTAAATGTCAGCTGATATGGAAATTATTGTCTCAAAATGGAATGCTGCTAAAGAAGACATGAAAAAAACATCGCTCAGTGGTAACATGTGTCGCTGATGAGCATTAGCGCGGATGTTCAATTCGTTGGTGACATTGTTGTAGACACTGTTCAAAATCGATGACACTAGATGACATTTGTGGTGTTTTTAAGCGTCTTACCTAGTTAGAGGAATTAAATGATGAGTGCGTTCTATGATAGGATTTGCAAATGGGAGTAGATCCCCCTAAAAGTCCTCTAGGAAAGCACTGTCCTTTCCTTCCATCCATGAGTAGACTACTCATCCAGCGCTGCCGGACACCGAGGAATACTCACAGCAACAACAAAAAATAAAACGCGAGCATAGAAATATTCTAATTGGAAGATACTTAATACTTCACTGAAAATTCTCGCAAGAATCTTGTGAGGAAAATACTTGAACCATTCTTTTAAGTCCAATGATTACTGGAGCGCAAAATAGGGTGGCTGGACGATGCGTGATGTTGATCGATCCCGGGGTCCCAGGGGAGACCCCAGAATGGAAATGGAATTCATTCTGTGGATAAATGGGATGGTTGTTTTTGTGTCCAGTTGACTGTCCTTCAGACATCCGGGAAATTGCATGGTGGAAGAAAGCGGCATTCACTGCTGCCGGAATGTTTCACTCATTGGCTCTCAATTGAAGGGTTCACCCGTAAGGATATTGGAGTCAATACAAAGAAAGAAGCTTTTCAATAAGGCTTTTAAGGTAATAGCAGCAAGTGCCTTTCTTTTGATATAGGAACTTTGTAAAGAATATGTTAATGATTATTTACATTTTCTTATGTAATTGGACGAAATTGGGATTTTAAAAGGTGAGAGTACAAAATGTAATTAACATACTTTTTTTAATTTAAAATATTTCCTAATTCCATGAATGTATAAAATTATTTGGTTTATTGGATTTTACATTTACTGTGTTAGTGTTTTAATGATCAAGCAGGAATTTATGTTGTAAGGTCTTTGCCTACATTAGACCTATAACGGCTTCAAGGAGAAGGCCACTTTCAGGCTCATGAGAACACTGTAATTTTTATTTACAAACATTATATACATATATATATATATATATATATGTATATATATATATATATAATATTATAATAATTAACTCTGGATTATTATTCAAAGAAATAAAAATGTAAAAATATATTTTCTTATTTTATCTAGTGCACAATTAAATCACAAATACAACTCATGGTATAGTTCATATTCAATCTGTAGTTGTTTTGACCTGTGAAAATCGCGCAGATATTCGCTAATTTTCTGAGTCTCATTATACATGATACCGAATATCTGCTATCAGATTTGAGTAATAGGTTGTTCTCATTAGTACAAAACACTAATTGCATGCAATATTACTGCCCACAATACTGCTTGTCTGCTGCCAAATTTGAGTGATGGGTTTATTATATATTTGTCAAATAACATATATTCATCTGCCTTGGGAATGAAATACCAAAACTCTTCTCATGAGGAAAAATGCTAAAATATTTCCAATGGATTTCTTTGTGTTTTAAAATAAGTAACTTGTTGTTTTGCTTAGAATTTTTATAAGATTTTAATTTTTTTATGAAATTGAATGAAACTCATAGTAACTTGAGTACTTTTTAAATTTTAACTATTTCATTTTTTAATAATTTTTAAGAATTATAATATATAATTGGCCAGCATCATGAATTGCACAATAAATATAAAAATAAATATTTTTAAAATTATAGATATAGTTGTTTTATCTTTTAGAGCAATAATTATCTTAAGTTATATACACTCATGTCCATAAATTAAGGATAATTCAGAATCACACAGAAATTGAATTCTAAAATAAAAATTTCACCTGCAGAATTATCACACACATCTTGAAGAAGAATTTGCAAATTACAGGAAACCACCAGATGGCACGGATAGTACGTCACAATGACGAGAGTGTAAGAGAGGGGTATATAAGGAATGGTGGCAAAGAAGTAAAATTGTTCACAAGCGCTTTAAAAGCCTTTCAGTGCAATAACCTCATAGTTATGGCACAAAGGAAGCATTTGGATGATTTTTTAAGTAGTAGAATTATCGGACGACTTGAATGTGGACTTACCCAGCTGGAAATATCCGAGGAACTTGGAATCATGCAGAGTGTCATCTCCAGGCTTTGGCAACGATTCCAAGATGATGGTAATGTGAGTAGATGTTACAGCACAGGTCGCCCCCGAGTTACAACGCCGAATGAGGACCGGTATTTAGCAGTTACTGCCAAAAGAAACAGACGGAGCACAGCATCAGACCTGTCTCGTCAGCTCTCTTCAGCCACCGGTACGACAGTTTCAAGGCATACCGCGTACAGACGCTTAGGGCACATTGGTCTATATGCTCGTAGGCCTGTCAGATGTGTTCCACTTACGGCAACTCACTGTCGCCTGCGATTAACCTGGAGTAGAGAGCATGCATTGTGGGCACCGCAACAGTGGCCCAGGTTTAGTTTACAGTCTGATTCTTGCTGGACTTTCATATGGAGAGCGCCAGGTACCCGTTACCACCAAGAGAACACCATTGAACGACACCGTTACGGTGGTGCAGGATGACTCGTTTGGGTAGGAATTATTCTTGGTTCCAGAACTGACCTGCATGTTCAGAGTGTAACGATGACAGGCCACATCTATCGGGGTGTCATTCTGGAACAACATGTACGTTTGTTTCGGGGCGCCATGGGTGCTGAATTTCTGTTTATGGATGACAACGCCCGTCCTCACCTTGCAAACATTGTAGACGAATGCCTTCAATTGGAGGATATCACCCGTATGGAATGGCCAGCATACTCACCGGACTTGAATCCAATATAGCATGTGCGCGATATGCTTGGCCGACGAATTGCAGCCCGTCAACCCCCTCCCCCCTGTCAACCGGAACTTCGGAGGGCATTGCTTGATGAGTGGTGTAATATTCCCCAAGATCAGATTCATAATTTGATACTCAGCATGCCTAGGCGTTGTAAGGCCTGTATTGCATCGTCCGGGGGACATACTCCATGTTAACCATCATACTAACCATGTTATACTGTTTTTTGTAAATAGGTTCTTTTTTTGAAATTTGCTTTAGGGAGTAAAAATCGTAATTTTTATTAATTATGTCTAGCATCTTTTTTGCTCTTTACCTTTTGTTTAATAAATAGACTTTACAAATAAGTCAAATTCGTTTTGCTTCTGTCTCTTTCTTTGCCTGAACTTCATTATCCTTAATTTATGGACATGAGTGTATAAAGCAAATTTACCACTATTACTTATATAATAACAAATTAAAAAGAGTTTTCATAAAACAGCTTTAGAAGCAATATAAGTATATATTCAAAATTTTATTCTTAAATACATTTTTTTTTTGCTTTAACTAAAAACAACATTTTTAAAACCATTTATATTATAAATTTTTTTAAAATTGATTTATTTGTACTATGTTTCATTTTGCAATGAATTTCCTTTTTTATTTTTAAATACGGGCACAATAAATTAATTTTCCTTGTCTAAAATTAAATAGAATAGTAAAATTCAACAAAAAGTTAAATAAAATTATAAAAGTCAACAAAAGTTAAATGGAATAATAACAGTTAAAAAAAAGTTAAATAGAATAATAATAGTTAATAAATGTTAAATAGAATAATAACAATAAAAAAATTAAATAGAATAATAATAGGAAACTCTCCGAAAAGAAAAAATTGTACTACATCAACGGCTTTGATATTATTTAGCTTTAGATTGATGTATCGAAGCAGAAGCATTTTACTTTAAATCAGAGTTAAGGACTGGCTTACAACAATCTCCCATTATCTAACGGGCATAAGTGGATTTCGAACCACTGCAAACATCCATGGCACCACTGGGACTCCAGCCCGAAACCTGGGGCACAGAGCATCAGTGAATTAGTCACTCGGTAATCAGGCCCGTAAGTACTATAGTTACTCGGCTACCGGGTCCCTCAATTCTATCTACAATACATTAATGGCTTTAACTTTTTTTATTTGTATTACGTTTCATTTATTCAATAAATATTATTTTCTATTTTTAAAGACGTGCAGAATAAATTAAGTTTCCTTGTCTAAAATTAAATAGAATAATAAAAATTACCAAAAGAGAGATAGAGTAATAACAGTTAATAAAAATTAAAAATAATAACAGTTAATAACAGTTAAAGAAGTAAATTAAACTGGTAATCATATAATATGGTAAATGAAGGTAATAAAGCATAACAGTTATTAAAGGCCAACGGCCGTACCATGCTGAATATACCGGTTCTCGTTACATCACCGAAGTTAAGCATCATTGGGCGCGGTCAGTACTTGGGTGGGTGACCACCTGGGAACACTGCGTGCCGTTGGCAAAATTTGGGACCTGAATGGCCGAGTGTCTAGCGCTCTGGCGCTCGGTGCCACAGGTTTCGGGTTCGAATCCCGGCTGTGCCATGGATGTTTGTAGTGGTTCGGAATCCACTTTAAGCCGTAGGTCCCGGTCTTCTATGACTGTAAGAGCGTCACGGAGCAAAAGTCAGGCTTCTACCTACGGGTGCTCCATCACAACAGAAGCTGCTTCCTTCCCCTTCAATCATGAGTCCATATGGGCTCGTGGGCTTGGCCAGCCAAGTGGGATAAGAAGAAACAACAACAAAACAGTTATTAAAAGTTAAACAGAATAGTAACAGTCACCATTCTGAGAAGAAAACTTTATACTACATCAATGGTTTTGTCATTATTGAGCTTTAGATTGACGTATCGAAACATAAACATTTTACTTTAAATCAGAGTTAAAGACGGACTTACAAATTGTCCCATTTGGACTCTGCATAATTTTAAAATTTCCTAGATCTCACTTTATTGATTTGCTGTAACTTTCATGAGACTGTCCTACTATTTCTGAGCACTATTTTTTTGCCGCTCATTATTCAAGTCTGGTTTTTTTATTTTTCAAGCATCACACTTTCTTGAAGCCTCATACTTTTCTCCTGCAGCTGTTTGGGAATGCAGATTGGATTCATTGTTGGGAGATCTCTGATGTATGGCCTCCATAAACAGGAGTATTTTTTTTGTAGTTGAAAATATTTAGTCCAAACTCACATGCGGCGTACTGATATTCAAATGAGATAACGATAACATTCAGCTGCAAAATGAGTCATGTAAAAATATTTCATCGAAGGAACAGTGAACGTTTTTTGGTTGAATCCAAACACTAAAACTAAACACCAAAACTGTTTTAAAAATCAAGCGTAAATTTATTCAGTATTTAAATATAAAAGTACATAAATTGATATTTTGAAAACCAATTTACTTATTTTATTTTTGTTTAATTTATTAATTTTTAATATTCCTTAATATCTTCATTGGAACAACAGTTCCATGGTGGGCCAGCCTACAAGCAGATTTGGAGATAATTCTTTTTACGGGATAGGTTTGTCATCCCTATTCCAACGCTCTACAGTCATATTAGACCGAGAACTGCAGTTTAAAGTGGATTCCCAACCATTACAAACATCCACGGTACGCAAGGTCTCCAGCCCGAAACTTGTGGCTCCCAGCATCAGCGAGTTAGTCGCTTGGCCATTAGACTTTTCTCTACTATAGTCACTCGGCCATCAGGCCTCTCAATGTTATCTACGTTACATTAATGGCTTTAAACTTGGTTTATTTGTACTATCTTTCATTTATTCAATAAATTTCATTTTCTATTTTTAAAGACGAGCATAATAAATTAGATTTTCTTGTCTAAAGTTAAAAGCAATAATAAAAGTCAACGAAAGTTAACTAGAATAATAACTATTAATAAAAGTTAAATAGAGAAATAATGTTAAAAATATTAAATGGAATAAAAAAAGTTAAACAGATTAATAACAGCCAATTTTCTGAGTAGAAACATTTGTACTACATCAATGACATTGATATTATTTAGCTGTAGATTGATGTATCGAGGAATAAACATTTTACTTTAAATCAGAGTTAAAGACTGGCTTACAAAAAATCCCCCATATTGACCAAGGCTATCATCACCGAAAGGATACTTTATTTAGATCAAAAGTACATTATACTGTATAATTTTAAAATTTCCTAGATCTCCCTTTATTGATTTGCTGTAACTTTCCTAAGACTGTCCTACTATTTCGGAGTTCTATTTTCTTGCCGCTCATTATTCAAGTCTGGTTTTTTTATTTTTCAAGCATCACACTTTCTTGAAGCCTCATACTTTTCTCTTGCAGCTGTTTGGGAATGCAGATTGGATTCATTGTTGGGAGATCTCTGATGTATGACCCCCATAAACATGAGTAATTTTTTTTTTTTTTGTAGTTGAAAATATTTATTCCAAACTCGCATGCGGCGTGCTGATATTCAAATGAGATGACGATAACATTCAGCTGCAAAATGATTCATGTAAAAATATTTCGTCGAAGGAGCAATGGGTGATTTTTAGTTGAATCCAAACACTATATCAAAAAGAAATGAAAGTTTTTTATAAAATTTGCAGCATTAATGCAGTAAATTTGCTATTAGTTTATTAGAAACCTAAATTGTGTTGGCGGCATGCAGCCTTAAAAATATTTTTTTACAGTTATTATTTTAATATTATCCTACGTCTGGATTAATTTAAATAATTTAATCAATTAATTAATTAATTAAGCATTAATTTAATAAAACATTATGCAAATTCGAAAGATATTACATAGTATAACCGCTAGTTTTAAAATTTTAGTTTTTACAGAAATGATCAGATTAGAATTTAACTGCACTTATACTGTACTTTTGTAGTTTTTTAAATAATAGATTGCAGGTTAAGTGTTAAAAGGCTAATGGTAACGTATTAGGTGAGGTGTTAGGTAAAAGGTTAATGGTAATGTGATAGGTTAAGTGTCAAAAAGTTAGTGGTAAAGTAATAGGCTAAGTGTTAAAAGGTTAATTGTGAGGTAATATGTTAAGTGTTAAAAGATTAATGGTAAGATACTAGGTTGAATCTTAAAATCTTAACGGTAAGGTAATCGGTTAAGCGTTAAAAGGTTAATGGTATGGTATTAGGTTGATAAAAGTTAATGATGATGTAATAGGTTAATTGTTAAAATATTAAGGGTAAGGTAGTGTGATAAAAGGCTAATGTTAAGGTAATTGATTGAGTGTCAAAAGGTTAATGGTAAGATAATCAGTAAAGTGTTAAAAATGTAATGGTAAGATAAT
>BPLQ01005145.1:48622-64312 GCA_021605075.1 Caerostris darwini
ATGGTAAGATAATCAGTAAAGTGTTAAAAATGTAATGGTAAGATAATAGGTTAAGTGCTAAAAGGTTAATGATAATGTGGTAGGTTAAGTGTTAAAAGGTTATGGTAAGATAATAAGTTAAGTGTTAAAATGTCATTGGTAAGGTAATAAGTTAAGTGTTAAAATATTTTTAACTTTATACATCAGAACTGAGTATTTTTTCTCAATTTAGTTAATATGTAAATTGAAAGGTTTGAATGAAAAAGTGTGGTTTATACGGCGTTTTGTGGAACGTGCATGTGTTTTTTAAATAATATTCAGTTACTATAATCTATTTCAAAATATTAGTTATAAATAATATTATTTAATTTTTAACAATGTAATATACAAATAACTTTCAATTTTGTCGTATTTATGATAGCATACATAGCGCCTGATAGCCGCATGACTAATGCTATATGCCGCAGGATTCGGGTTCGAGTCCCTGCTCTGCCATGGATGATAGCACGGGTTCGGAATCCACTTTAAACTGGCCCGGCCTAATATGGATATAGAGAGCAGGGCTGACAAACCTACCAGATAAAAAATATATCAACTATTGTCTAGAAATCTTCAAGCAGGCATACTATCTTGGCCCACCACGGCGCTGTTGCACCGATTATGATGAGTAAAAGGGTTCAGATGCATTAAAAATGTTAAATCCATCTACTCACATCAGTAGTGTTGTCAAACAAATGCAGACCAACTGAAAAATATCCGAAACTAAAAAATATATGCGGTCAAAAGTATATCATCAACATGAAAAATATTTATACAATGCCCTTCAATGCAACCAAATTTTTTTTCTTCACACAGTGTTGATAGACGATACAAAAAAGCCTTCATAGTTTGTCAGATTCCAGCTACAGTCATTAGCATGCTTACTTAAAGCCACCGTCTTCATTCATCAGGGCACGTGTAATTACACTGAAATACAACAGATGTAATCACCGTCCATTCGTCATAATGAAGTGCAGCGAACGATTATTGTCAACGTGCCATTCATTATCCCCCGAGGAATTTGTATACGTCGCCAGTCATTTACCATGTCCGGGATGAAGGGGATTTAAGTCAATGCAACAGTATCGTTTATCTTGCCCACTTTCGTGTCGTTAGACTGAGGAGGATCGATTTTAATGTCTTGTACACACTTAAATGGCTTGTGACGATGAGAGGATACATTGCTTTAAACCTTAAATACAAAATTAGAATTTCGGTTAATAGGATGTGTTTATTGTTACTTTTTTAGGATAGTGTGGCCCGGAATGCTTCTTCATCGATAATCCCATTTTACAGTTTGATAAACGATGTCTCGAGCTGGCAGTTGGAATTTTTGATTAATAGAATACAACAATAAGATTTACAAATGCGTAAGAGTTATCTCTAAAACATTTAAAAGATTTTTCTTGTTTCGGATTTTCATTATTAAAAGTTAAGGATGTGCAGTTTGGGCAACCAGATTGTAACTGGGTGTGGTTGGATTGAGATACTACTTGAGGAGAACTCGAAGATTTATTTACACGTGCACAGACATCACACACATACAATTAAAGACATATAATATTAAATACATTTCAACATCATCTTTGGCGCAACAGCCGCTGGGTGGGCCAGGGACGTCTGCCTACAGGCAGATTTCAAGGGGGAAGTTTTTTCGTTTTACTGGGTAAGTTTGTCAGTTCTATACCGTTCAGTCACATTAGACCGGGACCTGCGGTTTAGTATGGATTCTGAACCTATGCAAACATCCCTGGCAGCACCGGGTTTCTCAACCTTACTCTGTGGTACAGAGAGCCATAACGCTAACCATCGGCCATCAGGTCTCCGGTCTAATAAGATTGTAAGGCGTTAGGCGTAGGGTTGAAAACCCGATCACGTAAAAAAGGAAACATATATTGTCTAGAAATCTGCTCGCAGACAGACGGTCTTGGCTCAACATGGGTCAGCTGTTACGCCGCTGCTGATGAGGATGAATAAAATGATTCAAATGCATTAAAAATATTAAATCCACCTACACACATCATTAGTGTTTTCAAACAAGTACAGACCAACTGAAAAATATCCGAAACTGACAACTATACGCTGTCTAAAGCATATTATCAACAGGAAAACCACTTAAACGATACCCTTCAATCCACCCACACACTTTTTTTCTTCACACAAATATTGATGGATATCAGGAAAAAAAAACCTTTATTGGTCGTCAGATTTTGGCGACTCTCATTAGCATGCTTGCTTACAGCCACCATCTTCATTCATCAGGACACGTGTAATTACGCTGAAATACAACCGATGCGATCACCGTACATTCGTCCTGATGAAGTGCAGCGAACGATTATTGTCAACGGGCCATCAATTATCTCCCAAGGAATTTGTATACGACGCCAGTCATTTACCATGTCCAGGGTGAAGGGGATTTATGTGAATGCAACAGTATCATTTATCTTACCACTCTTTCATGCCATTAGATTGAGGAGGATCGATTTTAATGTCTTATACAGACTTAAATGGTTTACAAAGATAAAACATTGCGAGGATACTTTGCTTTAAACCCTAAATACAATATTAGAATTTCAGTTGATAGGATGTGTATATACACTATGTGGAAGAAAGTGACGGGACACGACACTATAACGACATAAACCCATATTTATTAAAATTAATAGGAGGTAGGGCCTCCTTTGGCTGCGATAACAGCTGAAACCCTTCTGGGCATGCTTTCTACTAAATTAGCCATAGTGGCAAGAGGAATTTCCATCCAAATGCTTAACAGGAACTTCCATAGTTCAGGCGTGCTTTTGGGGAGTGGGGTGCAGGCCCTCAACCGACGGTCCAATTCGTCCTAGAGATGTTCAATTGGGTTAAGATCAGGGCTCTGCGCCGGCCACTCCATACGTTTAACGTTATTGTTCACATACCAATCAAGAGTCCTCCTTGCAACAGGGCATGTTGCGTTGTCGTCTTGATACCAGCAATCATCCATACCGTACGTTGCCCACAAGGTAGGAAGGACATGATTGTCGAGAATATCACAGTATCTATCGGCATTCATCGCACCATCAACCTTCACCAGTGGGCCAGCCCCATACCAGGAGAAACAGACCCATACCATCAATCCTCCTCCACCAAACTTTACAGTTGGGACGACACACTCGGGCAAAAGGCGTTCGCCTGGTAAACGCCATACCCAAACACGTCCATCGGACCGGAAAGGGTAAATCGTGAGTCGTCACTCCAAAAGACGCGTTTCCAGTCATCCAGAGTCCAAGTACGGTGGTCTTTGGAGCATCGAATGCGCGCTTTCTTGTTGGTTTTCGTAATCAAAGGCTTATGGGCCGCCGAACGTCCATTGTAACCTAACTTATGAGCCTCGATACGAAGAGTCTTGGTCGAAACGGCCACACCTGGGGCTTGTCTAAACTCATTAGCGATGCTATCCATGGATGTTTGACGGTTACTTCGAATCTCCCTGCCAAGCACCCGCCGGTCCCTGCTGGTGAGAACTGCAGGTCGTCCACTTCGGGGTTTGTTCTGACAGTGTCCCTCAGTCTTTTAGTGACACACAACACGTGCTACAGTTGATTTTGATTAGTTACGGAGACGGGATGTCTCCCTAATTGATACCTTGCCAAGATGCAATCCAACCAACACACCTTTCTTGAACTCAGACAACTCTTCCCGTGGCGGCATCTTGACAAAAAACCACTCTAGTCGAATCCATAGAGTATTTATAGGATATGGCTGACACGTGATACCTATTATTGCGCATGTGTCAGCTATATTGTCGACTTTTCTACTTTTCGAGGCGTGTCCCGTCACTTTCTTCCAGATTTGTATATTACAATTTCACGATTATTTAAGGTAACCTAAATGCTTAAATAAAATGTAAATAAATCTTACTTTATTTCAAAGGATTCTGTTAATAATAAAAAAATGCTATAAATCATGGAAGTATTTTAATTTTTAAATGTATCGGGCTAGTTTTAGACATAAACGCCCAACACACTCAAATGGTTTAAAGGAGTACAGATCAGGGTCAATCAACCATCTCTAAAGTAGAATCTAAACTACCCCTGTATTCAAAGAGACTTGATGGCCAATTGGCTAGCGTTTTGCCCTATGGTATCTCAGGCTTCAGGTTGCAATACTGGGGGTTGCATGGATGTTTGAAGTGTTTCGAAATCCACTTTAAACTGTTGGTACCTGTCTAATTAGCCCAGAGTGTGCACAAAATGGCCATAGATCGATAAACCAAACCAGACTATCAACTAGAGACATTAATTTATCAAAATGTAAAATATGATTATCCACAAATATTTCAGCTACCCTTCCCTAACAAAAAGAAGAAAAAAACACATTATATTAACCGAAATTAGTGTCCAGATTCTGCAACACTCATTAACATGCTTGCTCACTGCCACTGTCTTCATTCATCAGAGCACGTGTAATTGCACTGAAATACAATCGATGTAATCACCGTTCATTCGTCATAATGAAGTGCAGCGAACGATTATTGTCAACGTGCCATTCATTATCCCCCAAGTAATTTGTATACGCCGCCAGTCATTTACCATATCCAGGGTGATGGGGATTTATGTGAATGCAACAGTATCATTTATCATGCCCTCTTTCACGTCATTAGACTGAGGAGGATCGATTTTAATGTCTTGTACACAAATGATTTATAATGAAAAGACAATGAGAAGATACTTTGCTTTAAACCATAAATACAAAAGTAGAATTGAAACATTACCATTTCGGTTAATAGGATGTGTTTGCTCATTTCTCTTAGGATATGGTGGTCGGAATATTTCTTTATGGATAACCACATTTTTCAGTTTGATAAATTAATGTCTCAATCTGATAGATGGTTTGGTTTGTAGCTCTACGGTCCTTTTGTGCACACATTGGGCTAATTAGACCGGTAAATACAGTTTAGAGTGGATTCCGAACCACTAACATCTATGTAATTGCCAGGATTTCAACCTGAAGACTGTTTTACGAAATGGCAGAGCGCTAGCCAATTAGCCATGAAGACGCTTTGGATACAGGAGCGTCTAGATTCTACTTTAGCGATGATTGATTGTACCCTGATCTATATTCCTTTAAACCTTTGAGAGTGTTGGTCCTTTAACTTGAAAACATGCCCGATATATTTAAAAATTAAAAAACTTCGATAATTTATAGCATTTTATTATTATTACAGAATCCTTTGAAATAACATAAAATTAATTTACATTTTATTTAAATTTTTAGGTTATCTTAAATTACTGTGAAATTTTTTTTATTGTAATATAAAATTGAAAACATAATACGGTTTTCTATTGCAATTTCCCTGCACTAGACTTGACTTGACTAGGTCTGTACTAGTAAAAGGATTCAGATGCATTAAAAAGTACTAAATCCATCTACACACATAAATAGTGTTTTCAAACAAATGTAGATTAACTGAAACTGATGCAGATTAACTGAATATTCGAAACTGATAAGCATACTCAGTAAAAGGTTTATTACCAATATAAAAATCACTTATACAAAGTCATTCAATCCCATACACTTTTTTTCTCTTCACACAAATGTTGATATATGGGAGAAAAAAAACCATTCAATGATGCCAACTTCAGGCGGCACTCATTAACACGCTTGATTACAGTCACTGTCTTCCTTCATCAGGACATGTGTAATTGCACTGAAATACAACCGATGTAATCACCCTTCATTCGTCATAATGAAGTTCTGCGAACGATTATTGTCAACGTGCCATTCATTATCCCCCAAGGAATTTGTACACGCCGCCAGTCATTTACCGCGTGCGGGATGAAGAGGATTTATGCGAATGCAACAGTATCATTATTTAACTTGCCGTCTTTCGTGTCATTAAAGTGAGGAGGATCGATTTTAATGTCTTGTACAGACTTAAATGGCTTATGACGATGAGAGTATACATTGCTTTAAACCTTAAATACAAAATTAGAATTTCGGATAATAGGATGTGTTTATTTTTACTTTTTTAGGATAGTGTGGTCGGAATACTTCTTCATCGATAATCTCATTTTACAGTTTGATAAATGACGTCTCGAGTTAGCAGTTGGAAAATTTTGGTTAATAGAATACCAATAAAATTTGCAAATGCGTAAGAGTTATCTCTAAAACATTTAAAAGACTTTTCTTGTTTCGTTTTTTCATTATTAAAAGTTAAGGATGTGCAGTTTGGGCAACCAGATTGTTACTGGGTGTGGTAGGGTGGAGATACTTGAGGTACAGGTTAGAGAACTCGCAGCTTTATTTACGCATGCACAAACATCACACACATACAATTAGAGACATATAATATTTAAGACATTTCAACATCATCATTGGTACAACAGCCCTTTGGTGGGCCAGGGCCGTCTGTCTACAGGCAGATTTCACGGGGGAAGTTTTTCGTTTTACTGGGTAAGGTTGTATGTCCGGTTCCTTTCAGTCACATTAGACCGGGACCTGCGGTTTAGCATGGATTCTGAACATCTACAAACACCCCTGGCAGCGCCGGGACTCTCACGCTATCCTGTGATACTGAGAGCCACAGCGCACGCCATCAGGCCTCCGGTCTAATATGATTGTAAGGTGTTAGGCGTAGGTCTGAAAACCCGATCACGTAAAAAATAAACATCTATTGTCTAGAAATATGCCAGTAGGCAGATCGCCTTGGCCCAACATGGGCCTGTTGTGCCACTGATAAAGATGACGATGAGTAAAATGATACAAATGCATTAAACATATTAAATCCACCTATATACTTGAATAGAGTTTTCAAACAAATGCAGAGCAATTGAAAAATATCCGAAACTGATAACTATACGCAAACAAAAGAATATCACCAACATGAAAATTACTGATACAATGTCATTCAATCTACCAACGCACTTTTCTTTCTTCACACACATTTTGATAGATGGCAGGAAAAGAAACTTCATTGGTTGTCAGATTCTGACAACACTCATTAATACGCTTGATTACAGCCGCTGTCTTCATTCATCAGGACATGTGTAATTGCACCGAAATACAAGCGACGTAATCACCGTTCATTCGTCATAATGAAGTGCAGCGAACGAGTATTGTCAACGTGCCATTCATTATCCTCCAAGGAGTTTGTATAGGCCGCCAGTCATTTACCATATCCAGGGTGAAGGGGATTTATGCGAATGCAACAGTATCATTTATCATGCCCTCTTTCACGTCATTAGACTGAGGAGGATCGATTTTAGTGTCTTGTACAGACTTAAATGGTTTATAACGACAATAAAATGAGAAGATACTTTGCCTTAAACCATAAATACAAAATTAGTATTGTAACATGAATTTTGGGTTATAAAATAACATGTGTTTATGCTTCCTTTTTAGGACATGGCGGCCAGAATATTTCTTCATGGATAATCACATTTTACATTTTGATAAATGATGTCCCAAACTGACGGATTTCTTGGATTTGAGAATTCACCAATAAGATTCGTATATTCATAAGAGTTATCTCTGAAAGTCTTTATATTTAAAAGACGTTTCCTATATTTTTTGATTATAAAAATCTAAAATAGCAGTGTGCCTGTTGGGCAATCAGATTGTAACTGGATGGGGCTAGGTCTAGAAACTCTAGGTACAGGTTGGGTTCTAGTTTAGTTTAGTGTGTCGCTCTACATTCTTTTTGTTCATACTTTAGGCTAATTAGACAGGGACCTGTAGTTTAATAGGCGTTGCGAAACACTAGGAAACACCCACGCCACCGCCAGTATTCGAACCTGAAGCCTGTGGCTCCAAAGACAAGGCACAAGTTGGAGAACTCATAGTTTTATTTACATACACACATACAATTAGAGACATTCAATATTTAACACATTTCATCATTATCATCATCATCAACATCATTGTCGCAATAGCCCCATGGTGGATCAAGGCCGTCTACCTACTTGCAGATTTCGAGATGGGAGATAATTTCACTTAATAGGGTTGCCAGCCATACACCTAACGCTCTATTGCCATATTAGACAGCGTCTTACGGTTTAAAGTGGATTCCGAACCACTACAGACACCTTCTTTAACAGCATTCCGTTTTAAAGCAATAATTCAGGCATTCAGACCTGTAGAATAACCGAATTGAACGCTGAATAATTAATCAGCGTAATAATATTTAAATAAAACTGTATAAGTCTTAAGTAGAATTATTTACAAAATTACACTTTATTACATTATTATATTTTATTCATACTCAATAAAAAATATTTAAGTATTTTCAAATGAATTTAAATTTCTTATCTTCTTTAACAGCCTTCGATTTTAGAACAATAATTTCGTAGCAGCTGACATTCACGCCCATAGAACAGCCTAATTAAACGTTGATTAATTAATCAGCACCTTACACCTGCTGAAACGGGACGTGTAAAGCAGCCTCAGCGACAGCTGATAGCTGAGGCTTTACTTTCTTCGCAACCTCTCCTGTCGTCAAGAGCCAACATTGTACAGCTAACAAGAACCTGCCTTCCAAATTAATTAAATCCGCTTAACAGAATAATTAATTGGCTTTCACTCAACGAATGCACTCTGCGACTTGATGAGGCCATCATTCATCAGCGAATAATGATGACTTCCTTACTCTGGATTTATTCGGTCTAGCATAGGGTGATTGGATCTTCAGGAAGGACCACGTGTAAGATTTCATGTCCCCGCCGTCATGTAAGATTACTCTGGAAGTGTATATGCTACAAGTATCATGGAAGCTTCATGTTATGAACGATTCTTAGGTAATTTTGCAGCCGCTCGCGTTATTATTCCCGGTTTAACAGCCTAATTACATTCGTAATAATTACAAAATTGGTACTTCATGAACTGTGTGTTGTTGGATCAAGCTAATTTCATAGTTGGTTTCTGTTGATCGATTATATTATAACTACGTTTATATTCATTTAAATAGTCTGAAATAGAAGTTGTGAATTGATAAAAGGTTTTAGATTATAAATATAATTCAAATATATTTAAAACTTAAATTCAAATTTCAAAACTTAAATTGTAGTGTTTTCCGGTTTGGCAATCAGATTATAACTGTGTGTGGTTGGGCTGAGATATTTGAGACAGAGTTAGGAGAATTCACAGCTGTATTTACACACGTACAAACACTACACCATATAGACACACATATTATTTAATATATTTAAAGACATGTAATTACATAGAATCTTAGAAGAACTCCACTTCTAAACTGAAATCCCATACAGTTACGCGCTGGAGGAGCGAAATATACTTCATCTTCGGGTGAGAGTGTATAGGCCAACTAATACACAGTTCTGTGTTAAATATATTTCTTCATGAGAAAATAAACTAAACGTTTCTCAATGGGAGCGTAGGTTGCGCTTTACTTCCTCTCCGGTGAGAGTCTGGAGGCCGATATACCATTTCTTCTGAACGCCAAGGGGGCACTCTTGAGAGTGAGTAGGATGAAGCACGGTTACAATTAAAATTTATTTTCAAAAAATAATTCCTTAAAACATTTGCATTTTAGTAATTTTTTTTAATAAAGTTTTGTGAGTTTGTAATAAAGTTTTGTTTAATTCACGAGAAGAGTTATGAACAATTTATTAATTTTAATGTGGAATCAGTCATCTCTTAGTTGTTTGATTACTGACTTTTCTCTTTTTTATGCAGCCTGTAAAACTCGTTTCCTCTAAAGTAATTATATGCTGCAAAAACAAAAGCAATGCTTCTTAAAGCAATGTAGACATAAAATAATGTTATTTATGTAATGTGGAACATTGAAAAATTCTTTCTCAGTGTTTAAGTCTTTAGAATTTTAGTATTGTCTTAGATGATTATGGAAATGGGATCTGATGGCCGAGTTACTAGCTCTAATTAATGTTAATCTAATTAATCTCTAATTAATATATTTAATGCAAAGAAAAATCTTCTTTTTCGAAATCTTACAGTAGACAGACAGTCGTGGTTCAACATGAGGCTGTTGCGCCATTGAAAATGAAGGTGCTATTCTTCCACACACGTACGTAAAATTTGTTGAATAAAAAATTGAAATAGAAAACACATAGGCTGGACATATAGAAAATAAACGTATGGATATAAAAAGGAAATGTTAATAAGTTAATTTATTATGTATTATAATTCACATTAATTTCATATGGCAAATTATATAATTACATAATTTATTAATTTAATTATATAGTTAATTACATATATATACATATATTTCAGTAGATAATATACTCCTCTCTATTAATTTTAGGAGATTGTTGTGATTTTTAAACTTTTAAGAAACTTACTGTCTTTCCTACATTTTTGTTTTTAAACAGTGCATGAAGTTTTGCTACTCAACTATTTTTAAGTTTTTTTTTCCTTCCTAAAAAGACTTTAAAAAAATAATTTTGCAAATATTTTTCAATGTGCACCCCATTTTCATCTTAAATTAAAATACATTTGATTATTCATGTTATTAAACGAAAATATATTTAATAAAAATTTATTAGTTAAAAAAAAATATATATATATATTATTTCGAGTTGCATGTTTGACTAAGATTTAAGGGAGACCAGAATGCTGCCAAATCTATTAGCAGGCCATGCTTAAAACGAATTCTTAAAAATGATTCGCGAAGCAGACAAGCGATTTGTTGTTTTTCTAAGTCACGCCGATGATAAATTGCAGTTATGTGACACGAACTTTTACCTAGTTATGAAGAATTCACGAGCACAGGACGCTTAGAATACGAAATCTGTTATTTACATACATATTGAAAACCCTTTGATGCCCTACGTTTCTGGCAGCAGGTCAGAGGGGTGAAAACCCCAACTGCGGTAAAAATAAGTTACTCATACTTTTTAAATTCTGTCGGTTTAACGTAGACTGAACGTCTGAATTAAAGATGAGGAATTTTTTTTCTTTGGTTTGTTTTGCCAAAAAGGAAATGGGAACTTTCGCCCAGAGAATTTTTAAGCGATAGATGCACCCTTAAAATGAGATCGGAATTGTGGTTTTTCGCACAATATCTGTTTTCCAGCAAGAAAGAAAGTTTGACAGACAATGGGATAAGAGAAAGGCTTTTGAAAATAAAGCACAGAAGAAGAATTGTCAAAATAAAAGAAAGAAGATCTATCTGCTTCGTAGGAATAAAACAGGATGTACAAATTGAAAAGAAGTATCAATTTAGAGAATGCCTGAATGTAATGTATTTATTTGAAGTAGAATAATATGTTTCTTTCACTTTTTGGCGAATTTTGCTTAAATCATTAGGGCACGTAATTTAAATTTTAAAATCGGGAATTCTATATAAGGAAAATCGAAATGCAGTTTCTGGTGTTCATGTTCATCATGTTTCATTCAATGATGTTATTGCGTGTTGCTTTTTTTGTTTTATAAATAGTTTAAATTTACAATGTTTAAACTTACACCTTGGTTCAATGTAGATTGAATGTCTGAATTAAAGATGATGATTTTTTTTGGTTTGTTTAGAAGGAAGTAGGAACTTTCGAAATACAGAATTTTTAACCGGTAAAGCACCCTTAAAAGAGATAGGAATTGTGGTTTTGCAGTCAAAAGTAAGTCATCAACATGAAAATCCTCTTATACAATGTCATTCAATCCCTCCACGAACTTTTTTTTGTTCACACAAATGTTGACAGATGGCAGAAAAAAAACCTTCATTGGTTACCAGATTCTGGCAACACTCATTAGCATGCTTACTTAAAGCCGCTATCTTCATTCATCATGGCACGAGTAATTGCACTGAAATGTTACACATGTAATCACCGTTCATTCGTCATAATGAAGTACAGAGAACGATTATTGTCAACGTGCCATTCATTATCCTCCAAGGAGTTTGTGTATGCCGCCTGTCACTTACCATATCCTGGGTGAAGGGGATTTATGCGAATGCAACACTTTAATTTATCTCGCCCTCTTTCGTGTCATTAGATTGAGGAGGTTCGATTTTAATGTCTTGTACAGACTTAAATGGTTTGTGACGATGAGAGGATACATTGCTTTAAACCTTAAATACAAAATTAGTATTGCAACATAAGAATTTGATTAATAAAATAGCATGTATTTATTCTTTCTGTTTAGAATATGGTGGCCAGAATATTTCTTCATAGATAATCGCATTTTACACTTTGATAAATGATGTCCCGAGTTGACAGATTTCTTAGTTTTGAGAAATCGCCAATAAGATTCGTATATTCATAAGAGTTATCTCTGAAAGTCCTTAGATTTAAAAGATTTTTCCTTTTTTTTTTTTTTAATTATAAAAATCTAAAATTGCAGTGTGTCTGTTGGGCAATCAGTTTGTAACTGGTTGTGGTTGGGTCTAGGTACAGGTTGGTTACTAGTTTAGTTTAGTGTGTCTCTCTACAGCCATTTTGTGCACACTCTAGTCTAATTAAACCGGACCTGCAGTTTAATGTGGGTTCCGAACTACTAAGAAACACCCATGTCACCGCCAGTATTCGAATCTGAAATCTGTGGTGCCAAAGAGAAGGCACAGTTTGGAGAACTCATAGTTTTATTTACACACACAGATACAATTAGAGACACACAATATTTAACACATTTCATCATTATCCTTGCCGCAATAGCCCCATGGTGGGTCAAGGCCGTCTGCCTACTGGCAGATTTCGAGACGGGAGATGTTGTCATTTTAGAGGATAGGGTTGCCCGCCATACGCCTAACGCTCTACAGCGTCTTACGGCTTAACAGCATCTTACGGCTTAAAGCGGATTCCGAACCACTACAAACATCTTCTTTAACAGCTTTCAGTTTTGAAGAAATAATTTCGCAGCAACTGACATTCAGGCCTATAGAATAACCAATTTAAACGCTCAATAATTAATCAGAGTAGTAAAATAAAGTTATATAAAGTTTAAATAGAATTATTTACAAAATTACATTTCATTACATTATTACATTTTATTCATACTCAATAAAAAAGATTTTAAGAATTATCAAATGAATTTAAATTTCATATCTTCTTTAACAGCAATTAATTTTACAGCATTAATTGCGTAGCAGCTGACATGCTTGCGTAGCAGGCCCATAGAAGAGCCTAATTAAACGCTGATTAATTAATCAGCAACTTACACCTGCTGAAACAGAACAGCGACATCTGATAGCCGAGGCTTCACTTTCGGCTCCCCTCTCCTGTCGTTAAGAGCCAACATTGTACAGCTAATAAGAACCTGCCTTCCAAATTAATTAAATCCGCTTAACACAATAATGAATTGGCTTTCACTCAACGAATGCACTCCTCCACTTGACGAGGCCATCATTCATCGGCGAATAATGATGACTTCATTACTCTGGATTTATTCGGTCTAGCACAGGGCGATTGGATCTTCAGCAAGGACCATGTGTAGGATTTCATGATCCTGCCACCCTGTAAGATTACTCTGAAAGCGTATATGTTACAAGAAGTTTAATGTTATGAATGATTCTTAGGTAATTTAGCAGTCGCTCGCATTACCATTCCCTGTTTAACAGCCTAATTACATTCGCAATCATTGCAAAATCGGTACTTCATGATCTGTGTATGATTGGATGAAGCTAATTTCATAGTTGGCTTCTATTAATCGATTATATTATAGCTACTTTTCTATTCATTTAAAAAGTTCGAAATATAAATTTTGAATTCATAAAAGATTTTAGAATATAAATATAATTCAAATATATTTAAAACTTAAAATTCAAATTATAAAACTTAAATTGTAGCTTTGCAATCATATTATAACTGGGTGTAGTTGATTTGAGCGGAGGTCGGAGAACTTACAGCTGTATTTACACACGCACAAACATCCCACATCATTCACACACACATATTATTTAACAGATTTAAAGACATGTAATTATAGATTCCTAGAAGGACTCCACATCTGAGCCGAAAACCGACATAGCTATGCACTGGAGGCGCGAAATATACTTCCTCTTCGGGTGAGAGTATACGCAGTGCTGCGTTAAATATATTTCTTCCCTCGATGAGAAAATAAACTAAACGTTTCTGAACGGGACCGTAGGTTGCGCTGTGCTTCCTCTTCGTTGAGAATCTGGTGGCCAAGAGATCATTTCTCAAGAACGTCAAAGGGGGCGCTCTTGCCAGTGAGCAGGATTAAACACGGTTGCCAGTAAAATTTATTTTCATGAAATAATTCCTTAAAACATTTGCTTTTGAGTAATTTTTTTAAATAAAATTTTGTAAGTTTGTAATAAAGTTTTGTTTAATTCTCGAGAAGAATTATGAACAATTTATAAATTTTAATGTGGAATCAGTCATCTATTAGTTGTTTTATTAGTGACTTTTTTATGCAGCCTGTAAAATACGTTTCCTCTGAAGTAACTATATGCTGCAAAAACAAAAGCAATGTTTCTTAGTAATAATTTTCATAAATTTATAGATGCAAAATAATATTATTTATGTAATGTGGAATATTGAAAAATTCTTTCTCAGTGTTTAAAAAAAATACCGGAAATCTTTATATTTTTAGTAGTTCTAGTTGATTACGGAAATGGGGCCTGATGGCCAAGTTACTAACTCTTATAAATGTAAATCTAAATAATCTCTAATTAATGTAATTAAGGCAAAGAAATATCTTCTGTTTCTAATTCTGACAGTAGGCAGACAATCGTGGTTCCCCATGAGGCCGTTGCGCCATTGAAGATGAAGGTGTTATTCTAATCCACGGACTCATACGGAAAATTTGTTGAATAAAAAATCAAAATAGAAAACACCTAAGCTGGGCATATAATAAATAAACTTACGGATATAAAAAGAAAAATTTAGTAAGTTGATTTATTATGTAATATAATTTGATTAATGTATTATGTAATAATTTTATTTCATGTGACAAATGAAATAATTACATAATATATTAATTTAATTATATATTTAATTACATATATATTTCATTAGATAATATACTACTTTACATTAATAATGATAATTATTTTGTGTGAGAAATATGATGATATATATAAGATACATTATAGAAATATGAGGATAAATATAATAAATTAGAGTACATAACGTTATATCATGATAATATACTCATCCGCATAAATTTTAAGAGATTGTTAAGCTTTTAAGAAACTTATTATCATTCCCACATTATTATTTTTTTTAAATATATAAAGTTTGGCGACTTAACTTTTTGAACTTTTCATTTATTTATTTATTATTATTTTGCTTTAAAAGTTTTTAAAACGACAATTAAAAAAAAGAAACATTTTTTAATGTACTCCGCAATTTCTTCTTAAATTAAAATACATTTGACAATTTTTGCAATTTTAACGAAAAATTTATTATTAATAAAAATATTACTTCGGATTGCATGTTTGACTAAGATTTAGAATGCCGACAAATCCAATAACGGGCAATGCTAAGAATGAATTCTTAAAAGTGATTCACGAAGCAGACAAGCGATTCGTTGTTTTTCTAAGTCACGCCGATGATAAATTGCAGTTATGTGACACGAACTTTTACCTAGTTATGAGGAATTCACAAGCACAGGACGCTTAAAATACAAAATCTGTTATTTACATACATATTGAAAACCCTTTGATGCCCTACGTTTCTGGCAGCAGGCCAGAGGGGTAAAAAATTCCAACTGCGGTAAAAATAAGTTACTCATACTTTTTAAATTCTGTCGGTTTAA
>BPLQ01005145.1:64322-97217 GCA_021605075.1 Caerostris darwini
AATCTTTGACAGGCAATGGTTGGAGAGAAAGGCTTTTGAAATTAAAGCTTAGAAGAAGATTTGTCATAATAAAAGAAAGAAAATCAGTCTGTTTCGTAGGAATGAAACAGGATGTACACATTGAAAAGAAGTATCAATTTAGAAAACGCCTGAATGTAATGTGCTTATTTGAAGTAGAATACTATATTCCTCTTACCTTGTTTGGGGGGTTTGTTTAAATCCTTAGGGCATAGAATTTAAATATTTAAATCGTGAATTCTATGTAATGAAATTCGAAATGATGTTTCTGGTGTGCATATAAATTATTTTGTAACCATATTTTCATTAAATAATGTTATTGAGTGTTAAGGATTTGCTTTATAAAATATAGTTAAAATTTACAAATCTTTAGACTGACTTTCAATTTTTAACTTTACGCAAAATAGAAAATAGAAAATTTTTAACTGAAAAATACAAAAGTAAAGCATCTTTTTCGAGAAACATTTGTATGCACAATGCGTACGGCCTAATACGGATGCAGGGTGCAGAGCTGCCAGCCTACCATATAAAAAAAAGGAAATCAAATATTGTCAAGAAATCTGCCAGTAAGCCTACGGCCTCGGCCCACTATTTGGCTATTGCACCACTAATGAAGACGGTGATTCAAGTTTATTAAAAAATATTAGATTCATCAGCACAGATCAATAAAGATCTCAAAAAAATGCATACGTATTGAAAAACATCTAATATTGATAATTATAGAAGTAAAAGCAGGTTACCAGATGTAAATCACCTTTTACAATGTCATTCATGCCCCAAACATTTTTCTTCACGCAAATGTCAATATATGTCAGAAAAAAAATTTTCGTTGGTTGTCAGATTCTGGCAACCCTCATTAACATGCTTGATTACAGAGGCTATCTTCATTCATCAGGGCACGTGTAATTGCACTGAAATACAACCGATGTAATCACCGTTCATTCGTCATAATGAAGTGCAGCGAACGATCATTGTCAACGTGTCATTAATTATCACCCAAGGAATTTGTATAAGCCGCCAGTCATTTACCATAATATCCAGGGTGAAGGGGATTTATGTGAATGCAACAGTACCATTTATCTTACCCTCTTTCACGTCATTAGACTGAGGAGGATCGATTTTAGTGTCTTGTACAGACTTAAATGTTTACAACGATAAGTCAATGAGAGGATACTTTGCTTTAAACCATAAATACAAAATTAGCTTTGTAACATAAAACATTTCGGTTATAAAATAACATGTGTTTATTCTTTCTTTTTAGGATATGGTGGCCAGAATACTTCTTCACGGACAAACACATTTTACAGTTTGATATCGATGTCCCGAGCTGATAGATTTCTTGGTTTTGAGAATTCACCAATAAGATTCGTATTTTCGTAAAAGGTATCTCTGAAAGTCGTTATATTTAAAAGACGTTTCTTGTAGTTTTTTATTATAAAAATCTAAAATTGCAGTGTGCCTGTTGGGCAATCAGATTGTAACTGGGTGCGGTTGGGTCTAGACATTCTAGTTACAGGTTGGTTTCTAGTTTAATTTAGTATGCCGCTCTACATTCATTTTGTTCACACTTTAGACTAATTAGACTGGGACCTGCAGTTTAATGTTCGTTTCGAACCACTAAGAAACACCCATGCCACCGCCAGCATTCAAACCTGAAGTCTGTGGCTCCAAAGACATAGTTTTATTTCCATACACACATACAATTAGAGACAAACAATATTTAACACATTTCATCATTATCATCATCATCATCATCATTGCCGCAATAGTCCATGGTGGGCCAAGGCCGTCTGCTTACTGGCAGATTTCGAGACGGGTGAAGATTTCATTTCACAGCAATGATAATTGATTGTCAGCCATACGCCTAACGCTCTATAGCCATATTAGACATATATGGCTATAGATCTCTATAGCCGTCTTACGGGTTAAAGCGGATTCCGAACCACTGCAAACATCTTCTTTAACAGCATTCGGTTTTAAAGCAATAATTTCGTAGCATCTGACATTCAGGCCTATAGAATATCCAAATTAAAAGCTAAATATTTAATAAGCGCAATAATATTTAAATAAAATTATATAAATTTTAAATAGAATTATTTAGAAAATTACATTTTATTACATTATTACATTTTCTTTATACTCAATAAAAATTTAAGTATTTGCAAATAAATTTAAATTTCATATCTTCTTAAACAACATTCAATTTTAGAACAATCATTTGGTAGCGGCCTGGCATTCAGGCCCATAGAACAGCCTAATTAAACGCTGATTAATTAATCAGTAACTTACACTTGCTGAAACGGGAAGTGCCGCGCCATCTAAAGCGGCCTTAGCGAGAGCTGATAGCTGAGGCTTCACTTTCGGCGCGACCTCTCCTGCCTTTAAGAGCCAACATTGTACAGCTAACAAGAACCTGTCTTCCAAATTAATTAAACCCGCTTAACAGAATCATTAATTGGCTTTCACTCAACGAATGCACTCCTCCTCTTGATGGGGCCATCATTCATCGGCGAATAATGATGACTTCATTACTCTGGATTTATTCGGTCTAGAGCAGGGTGATTGGATCTTCAGGAAGGAGCACGAGTAAGGTTTCGTGTAACCGCCGTCATGTAAGATTACTCTGGAAGTTTATATGCTACAAGAAGTTTAATGTTATGAACGATTCTTAGGTAATTTTGCAGCCGCTCGCATTACTATTGCTTGTTTAACAGCCTAATTACATTCGTTATCATTGCAAGATTGGTAATTCATGAACTGTATGTTGGTGGATCAAGCTAATTTCATAGTTGGTTTCATTAGATCGATTATATTATAGCTACGTTTCTATTCATTTAAATAGTGCGAAATATAAATTGTGAATTCATAAAAGGTTTTAGATTATAAATATAATTCAAATATATTTAAAACTTAATTCAAAATTTTAAAACTTAAATTGTAATGCGTACAGGTTTGGCAGCCAGATTATAACTATGTGTGGTTGGGCTGAGATATTTGAGACAGTGTTTGGATGACTCACAGTAGTATTTACACAAGCACAAGCAACACACCATTTAGACACACATATTAGTTAACAGATTTAAAGACATGTAATTATAGATTCATAGAAGGACTCCACTTCTAAGCGCGAAATATATTTCCTCGCGATTTGAAAATAAACTAAACGTTTGTCAACGGGAGCGTAGGTTGCGCTGTACTTCCTCTCCGTTGAGAGTCTGGAGGCCGATAGACCATTTCTCCTGAATGCCAAAGAGGGTGCTCTTGCCAGTAAGCAGGTGGAAGCACTGTTACAAGTAAATTGTATTTTCATAAAAAAAATTCCTTAAGACAATTGCATTTTATTAATTTTTTTTAAATAATGTTTTGTAAGTTTGTAATAAAGTTTTGTTTGATTCTCGAGATGAATTATGAACAATTTATTAATTTTAATGTGGAATCAGTCTTCTATTAGTTGTTTGATTACTGACTTTTTTTATGCTGCCTATAAAACTCGTTTTTTCTAACAGTAATCTGACAGTAGGCAGACAATCGTGGCTCCCCATGAGGCTGTTGCGCCATTGAAGATGAAGGTGCTATTCTAATCCAGGGACCCATATTGAAAATTTGCTGAATAAAAAATTGAAATAGAAAACCCTAAGCTGGAAATATAATAAATAAACGTATGGATATAAAAAGGAAAAGGAAATAAGTTAATTTATTAACTTTTCCTTTTTATATCCATACGTTTATTTATTATATTTCCAGCTTAGGCGTTTTCTATTTCAATTTTAGAGAGTATAAAATTCTTGATAATATACTCCTCAGCATTAATTTTAAGAGATTGTTATTGTTTTAAAGCTTTTTTTATCTGTCCTACTTTTTTATTTTTAAAAAAAGTACATAAAGTTTTACAAATTAACTATTTTTCATCCTTTGTTATTATTATTATTTTTCTTTTTTGCCTAAAAATGTTTTAAAAATATTCTTCACTCAACTTCACATTTTCATCTTAAATTAAAATACATTTACTATTTTTGTTACTTGACGACAACATTTTTAATAAAAATTTATTAGTGAAAATATTATTACGAGTGGTATGTTTGATTAAGATTTAGAATGCTGGCAAATCTAATAACGGGCAATGCTTAAAATGAATTCTTAAAAGTGATTCGCAAAGCAGACAAACGATTTGTTGTTTTTCTAAGTCACGCCGATGACAAATTGCAGTTATGTGACACGAACTATTACCTAGTTATGAAGAATTCACAAGCACCGGACGCTTAGAATACGAAATCTGTTATTTGCATACATATTGAAAACCCTTTGATGCCCTACGTTTCTGGCAGCAGGCCAGAGGGGTTGAAAAATTCGAACTGCGGTAAAAATAAGTTACTCATACTTTTTAAATTCTGTCAGTTTAACGTAGATTGAACGTCTGAATTAAAGATGAGGATTTTTTTTTATCTTGGTTTGTTTTGGCACGAACGAAATGGGAACTTTCGCCCAGAGAATTTTTAAGCGATAAATGCATCCTTAAAATGAGATCGGAATTGTGGTTTTTCCCACAACAGCTGTTTTCCTGAAGGAAAGAAACTTTGACAGGCAATGGGCGGAGAGAAAAGCTTTCGAAAATAAAGGACAGAAGAAGAATTGTCATAATAAAAGAAAGTAGATCAATCTGTTTCATAGGAATGAAACAGGATGTACAAATTGAAAAGAAGTATCCATTAGAACGTCTGATTGTCATGTATTTATTTGAAGTAGAATAATATATTTCATTTAACTTTTTTGGGAGTTAGAAAATCCTCAGGACACGTTTTCCAGCAAAAAAGAAACTTTGACGGGCAATGGCGAAGAGAAAAGATTTTGAAATTAAAGCTTAGAAGAAGAAATGTCATAATAAAACAAAGAGCAATTGCATTAAAGAAGACCATGAATGAAACAGATTGTACAAATTGAAAAATAGCATCAACTTAGAGAACCTCTGAATGTCATATATTTATTTGAAGTAGAATATTATGCTTCTCTCACTTTTTTTTAAGCTTTGAAATCCTTAGGGCACAGAATTTAAAATCTTGAATAATATACAGTGAAAATTGAAATTTTTTTTTTTGGTGTAAATATAAATTATTTTGTAACCATGTTTTCATTCGCAATGTTATTTCGGGTTGAAGATTTGCGTTATAAAATATAGTTTACATTTACAAATCCTCTAACTTACAATTTCTTTTAATGTTGATTGAACATCTGAATTAAAGATGAGGATTTTTTTCTTTGGTTTGTTTTTGGCAAGAAGGAAATGGGAACTTTCGCCTAGAGAATTTTTAAGCGATAAATGCACCCTCAAAATGAGTTTGGAATTGTGGTTTTTCCCACAAAAGCTGTTTTGCTGCAAGAAAGAAACTTTGACAGACAATGGGTGGAGAGGGCTTTTGAAAATAAAGCACAGAAGAAGACTTGTTATAGTAAAGACAAAAAGAAGAAAAATGGCATTAAAGAAGACCAATCTATTTCGCAGGAATGAAACAGGATGTACAAATTGAAAAAAGTATCAATTTAGAGAACATCTGAATATAATGTATTTATTTGAAGTAGAATAATATATTTATCTTACCTTTTCTGGGGAGGTTTGTTTAAATCCTTAGGGTACTGAATTTAAATTTTGAATTCTATATCATGAAAATCGAAATGTAGTTTTTGGTGGGAACATAAATTATTTTGTAACAGTGTTTTCATTCAAAAATGTTATTTCGTGTTGCGGATTTTCTTTATAAAATATAATTTAAATTTAGAAATCTTTTGTCTCACAATTTTTAACTTGAGGCAAAATAGAAAATACTAAAATTTTTGACTGAGAAATAAAAAGTAAAGCATATAAAATTACCTAACCTGGACATATAGTTAGTGAATAAACATATGTATACAAAAATCAAACTTTAATAAGTTAATTTATTATGCAATATAATTAAAATAATATTATATAATTATTTCATTTCATACGACCAAAGAAATAATTACATAATATATTATTTTAATTATAAATATTTAATTACATATATATTTAATTAGATCATGTAAAACTCTGCATTAATATTAAGAGATTGTTGTGATTTTTAAGCAAATTATTATATTTCCTACATTATTTTTTAAAGAACATAAAGTTTGCAAATTAATAATTTTCTGGTTTCTTTTTTTTGCACAAAAAGGTTTTAAAATATGTATTTAAAAAAACATTTTTCAGTGTGCTCCATATTTTCATCTCAAAATTAAAAGATGTTTGACATTTTTTATTATTTAACGAAAATATAATTTTAATAAAAATTTATTACTAAAAAAATATTATTTCGAGTTGCATGTTTGACTAAGATTTAGAATGCCGACAAATCTAATAACGGGCAATGCTTAAAATGAATTCTTAAAAGTGATTCGCAAAGCAGACAAACGATTTGTTGTTTTTCTAAGTCCAGCCGATGATAAATTGCAGTTATGTGACACGAACTTTTACCTAGTTATGAAGAATTCACGAGCACAGGACGTTTAGAATACGAAATCTGTTATTTACATACATATTGAAAACCCTTTGATGCTCTGCGTTTCTGGCAGCAGGCCAGGGGGGTGAAAAATTCCAACTGCTGTAAAAATAAGTTACTCATACTTTTTAAATTCTGTCGGTTTAATGTAGATTGAACGTCTGAATTAAAGATGACGATTTTTTTCTTTGATTTGTTATGGCAAGAAGCAAATGGGAACTTTCGCCCAGAGAATTTTTAAGCGATAAATGCACCCTTAAAATGAGATCGGAATTGTGGTTTTTCCCACAACAGCTGTTTTGCTGCAAGAAAGAAACTTTGACAGGCAATGGGCGGAGAGAAAGGCTTTTGAAAATAAAGAATTGTCGAGATAAATAAAGAAAGAAGAAAAATGGCATTAAAGAAGACCAATCTGTTTCGTAGGAATGAAACAGAATGTACAAATTTAAAAGAAGTATCAATTCAGGAAACCTCTGAATGTAGTACATTTATTTGAAGTAGAATAATATATTTCTCTCACCTCTTTTGAGATGTTTGAAAATCCTCAGGGCGCTAAACTTTAAATTTAAAAAAGAAATAATATATATAGATCGAAATGCAGTTTTTGGTGCGATTAAAGCATTGAAAAAAAATTTGAATAAATTTTGAAAATAAAGCATAGAAAAAGAATAATTGTCATAAAAAATAAAGAAAGAAGAAAAATGGCATTAAAGAAGACCAATCTGTCAATGAAACAGGATGTCAAATTGAAAAGAAGTATCAATTTAGAGAACGTCGGAATGTAATGGAGTAGAATAATATGTAATAGAATGAATGAAGTAGAATAATATGTTTCTTTTACCTTTTTTTTTGGGGGGGTGGGGTTTGTTTAAATCCTTGGGGCACGGAATTTAAATTTTAAAATCGTGAATTCTGTATAATGAAATTCGAAACGCAGTTTCTGGTGTAAATTTAAATTATTTTGTAACCATGTTTGTTGTTGTTTCTTATCCCCTTGATTTAGAATCATAAACCAAGTCCAGTAGATAAGGTTGCTTCAATATGTAACCATGTTTTCATTCAAAAATGTTATTTCGTTTTGAGACTTTTCTTTATAAAATATAGTTTAAATTTAGAAATCCTTAAACTTACAATTTGGTGTACGTAGATTGAACGTCTGAATTAAAGATGAGGATTTTTTTCCTTTGGTTGTTTTGGCAAGAAGCAAATGGGAACTTTCGCCCAGAGAATTTTTAAGCTATAAATGCACCCTTAAACTGAGATCGGAATTGTGGTTTTTCCCACAACAGCTGTTTTATTGCAAGAAAGAAACTTTGACAGGCATTGGGTGGAGATAAAGGCTTTTGAAAATAAAGCACGGAAGAAGAAGAATTGCCATAATAAAAAAACGAAGACCAATCTGTTTCGTAGGAATGAAACAGGATGTACACATTGAAAAGAAGTGTTAGTTTAGAGAACGTTTGAATGCAATGTATTTGAAGTAGAATAATATATTTCTCTTGTCTTTTTTGGGGGATTTGCAAATCCTTAGGGCACGGAATTAAAAATTTAAAATCGTGAATACTATATAATAAAAATAGAACCGAAGTTTCTGATGTAAATATAAATTATTTTGTAAACATGTTTTCATTCAATAAATTTTTGGCGCTTCGAGGTTTTCTTTACAAATCCTCGATTTAAATTTAAAAATTGCTAGACTCACAATTAGAACTTTAGGCAAAGTATAAAATATAAAATTTTCAACTGAGAAATATAAAATTAAAGCAACTTTTTTTTATATTTGCATGCATAATATTAAAAGGGTGATATCCATTCAATGATACATTATTATTTTAGAAAATTATTACCAAGAACCTTGAAAAATGGTTAACAATTTTAGTTTATTTGTAACTTAAAGCAGTTTCCATTTATTTTGGAAATTATGTATCATTACATAATTCCTACCACCAAAGCAACTACTTAACAGAGACGTTGCTGCATTCCGTATTCAAGGCACAGTTTTAAAAACCAGGCACTGGAGTGCAACACGTATATTGCACCATTTACTCCTTCCTTTGGAATGGTGCAGTCTGCGGCCGCACAGACTAATCTCATTCAGGGGCCATAATTGGATTGCAGCTCTGCGGGGGATTCCATTAGTTCCCGCTGTGAATTTTCGCCCCTCTTTTTCAAAGCTGTCATCACGGTCACGGCTTCTAATCGCACGGAAGTGGCTTAATTTATACGCCGATTTTGTGCGTCTGAAATGCCGGGTGAGAATGTGTGATAGGGCTATTTCACTAGAGGCGAAAGGGAACTTGTTATTTCATGGAATGCTTTGTGAAGAAGTGGTTTAAAACGCTCTCCTGATTTTGTCTAACATTTTGTTGTGATAAGTTATAGTTGAATTAATAAATAATTCATTGGATGCTGTATGAAGAAATAAGTGTTATGTATTTCAAAATGTTTTAGCAGGATGGGATATTTCTATTGAATTTCAATTAATCTGTAGTAAATTAGTTGATTAAATGCATTAAAAACCGAAATAAATTTCTTGTTATAAAAAAATATATTTAATAAACAAAGTTATATAAACCGTCTATCGAATAAGCCTGTTATCTGTGACATTTTAATAAGCTGAAAGCATATTTTAAGGTCATATTTGAAACCATTTTGACTTCATAACTTGTTAATTGGGGTCTAACGGCCGAATGTTTAGCTCTCTGAGGTTCGGTGCCACAGGTTTGGGACTCGAGTGACAGCTGTGTCATGGATGTTTTTAGTGATTCGGAATTTACTTTAAACCGTAGGTCCCCCTGTAATATGACTATTATATCATGCCACATCATCGTACCTTCAGCTGAGTTTCCCTTTTATTGTTTGGGAATGATGTGGGTGAGAAGTCTGATTGGGCTCTGTGACGCTCTACATTCATATAAGACCGGGACCTACTGCTTAATGTGGATTTCGAACCACTACAAGCAGCCATGACATCGCTAGAACTAGAACCCGAAACCTGTGATACAGAGCACCAGAGCGCTACCCATTCAGTTACCAGGCCCCCCAAGAAGAAGAAATTGTTCATTAAAAATACTAAAACAAATGTGAAATAAGTTTTCTAAAACCGTGATTAATGGTGCATAATTTAAAATGTAGAAAATATCTATTCAAAGACATATTTTTATCGTAGAAAATTATTAGTAAGAATCTTAAAAAAATAGTTAATAATTTAAGTTTATTTGTCACTTAAAGCAGTTTCCATTTATTTTGGAAATTATGTATCATTCCATAATTCCTACCACCAAGTCAACTACTTAACAGAGACATTACTGCATTCCGTATTCAAGGCACAGTTTTAAAAACCAGGCATGCATATTGCACACTCGCACCATTTACTCCTTCCTTTGGAATGGTGCAGTCTGCGGCCGCACAGACTAATCTCATTCAGGGGCCATAATTGGATTGCAGCTCTGCGGGAGATTCCATTAGTTCCCGCTGTGAATTTTCGCCCCTCTTTTTCAAAGCTGTCGTCACGGTCACAGCTTCTAATCGCACGGAAGTGGCTTAATTTATACGCCGATTTTGCTCGTCTGAAATGCAGGGTGTGAATTTGTGATAGGGCTAGTTCACTAGAGGCGAAAGCAAACTTGTTATTTCATGAATGCTTTATGAAGAAGAAAGATTTAGAATTTAAAGTTAGAATTAAGAATTTATGAAGAACATGCATCTGATTTAAAACGCTCTCCTGATTCTGTCTAATCTTTGTGTTATTATTATTTTTATTATTAAGTGTATGCAATTCAAAATGTTTTAGCAAGGCTGTTCCTGATGTTTCAGATTTTCAGTTAATATATCTGGTACTATCCGTTTTCAGTTAAATTTTTCATGGAATGTTAAAAATATGAATAACTTCCGAAATGTTGAAGATAAAGCTTTAAAATTTTGTCAAAATTCACAAAGTTATAATCAAATTTTCGACCATTTTTTTCTATGCCCTTAAACTCATAATTTTGTAAACTAATAATTTCAAATAAATTAATAAATATTGTGTTAAATAATATTTTAACAAATGCAGTATTAAATAATATTTAATAAATAATATTTTAATAAATATTGTATTAAATAATATTTTAATAAATATTTTATTAAATAATATTTTAATAAATATTGTATTAAATAATATTTTAATAAATATTGCATTTTCCATTTTTAAAACTTTCATATATATATATATGTATTTTTTTTTTGTTGGTCTCTTTAAATGTTATTGAATGTAAAATACAAATAGAAAAAATAAACAGGATTAAGTAGATGGTTAAACAGGACAACCTTTAATAACAGTACATAAAACCAAACATCTTCAAATCGATATTGTAGTTATTTTTAAATTAATATATTAGCATATTTTTTACTTATATTTCTGTAATCAATATATTAGTATATTTTTTCTCAGATTAACACAGAATATACAAACTTATTGTATTAATAAGAAGATGACGAATGTAATGAAGTGGTATGATCTAAATGTTAAAACATATATCTTTTTAATATTAGTTTTGGTAACCTGATTTTATTACGAAAGAAAAGGTTCACAGCCAAACTTATCAATATACATTATAGTTAGATCCTTGAAGAAATTGAGTACATATATTCATTTTCTTACATTAAGGTGTTTCTTCTCGTATTGGAAAAGGTTTTGTTATTTTCTTCTTCTGTTTAAAAAGTAATGGTTTGTTGGATATTCTTAACTATTACATTAAAAAAAAGATCAAAAACAACAGTATTAAATGAAATGTAATGGTTTGTTGAACATTCTTAACTACTACATTAAAAAAAGATAGAAAACAACAGGCTTAAATGAAATGTAAGGGTTTGCTGGATATTCTTAACTACTACATTAAAAAAAAGATAAAAAACAACAGGCTTAAATGAAAAATACCCATTTTTGAAAGACAAAATGAAGGTTTTATATGTGCATTTTGAATATTCTAATTTAGTCTACGGATTTTTTTTTTGATTTGCTGGCATTAAAACGAAAATAATTTTATTGCAAAATTATTGTTTGTTTGTGTTTCATACTTATCGATAAAAGGCACTAAGAACATAGATCAATATGTGTTGTAATAACTAGATATATTACAAAATTATATTCTACAATTAAACAATATTCAAATTAATAAATATCCATCAAGGCTAGCAAATAAAAGCAAAACAATATGCCATTCAAAGCAATATGCTCTGTTTACAAAAGCAATATGCCTTAATGAAAAAAAAGTATTTCTGAATGGTAAAAGGAAGGTTTTAAAACTTCATTTTGAGTATTCTCTTTCATTCTATGGATTCAGTTTTTTTTAAATTTTCTTGCACTATAACGAAAATATTTTACTGCAAAGTTATTGTTCATAAACGCATTTTTTTTTGCAAAAGACACCGAGAACGTAGAGAATATGAGTTTGAATAATTAGATATATTGCAAAATTATATTCTAGCATTAAACAATATTTCAATTATTATATATCCACCACCAAGTCTAACAAATAATAATAATTTAGTATACCGTAATAATATACACTCAAGAGCCAAAACATTATGACCACCCCTACATTCTGCAATGAACTCGCCTGGATGACGTGGGAGGCACGTGATCAGGTGGAAGTCGTATTTAACTGGTATTAAGTGGTGGTATTAATCCATGCCAAGGCGGATTGAAGCTGTATTGCGCACCAAAGGTGGGCCAACACGTTATTCACAGGTGGTCATAATGATTTGGCTCTTGAGTGTATATGTATGGAAGAATGCAAGAAAGAATCCCATGTTTAAAAAAAATATTTAAAAAATATCAAGAAAATTTCCTGGCTATGCCAAAAAAATTAATTGTAAAAAATAAGAAATGTGTTTCTTTTTTTTATACTGATAGCTACAAATATTCATTGTAGCTATCAGTAAGTTATCAGTAAGCTACATTGTAGTAAACTAGAAATCTGATTTTTATTAATCACTGAATCTTTTATTCCTTTTCCTCAAAAATAAAACATTTACTTCAACTTTTTCCTCTTTTTCTAAAACTAAATCTCTTTCCAAGATCTAAACAATGTTCAGAATGCTAGATAAATACAATTTATCCTACTTCTAAAAATATTGGAAAATGGGAAACTAGACATAGTTTATATTACCCTTTAACGCTGTTTCTTTTAAAAAAATAACAAAAAAAGATCCTTATTTTGTTAATACCCTAGAGAATTTCTCGCTCAGATTTAGAAAGTTCACCAACAATTTAATATTTTATTTTCTTAAAAGTAGATTTTGTAGTTTCTAAACAATTAATATTTTCTAGTTTATTTGCAGCTATTTGAAAATTTATTATTGAAATAGAGACTTCAGTTTCAATACATTTTAATTTATTAAACAGTTTTATAAATTAAAAAAACTTTTTATGGAGTTTTTGCTTTAATTTTATTTTTCTTATATTTTTTCAAAATGCCTTCAGATTTGCACATTTAAGGTTCTCTATAAAATTGAAAGTGAAGCCTTGAAACTGAGATTGCAAATCATTCATCTTACTAGGTTTAACTTTATAGTATTTAATATTAAAAATTTCAAAATTTATTCAGTTACATTACTTTTGTTATGCAAGTGAAAATACTATTTTTTTTTATATAGTACTTGCATTTAACTAAAGAAATATCGAACACATTCTGCTATGTTGATTCTCTAAATGATACTACTTTTTTTTTAACTCTTTGAAAAAATAAATTTAATTTTCTTCTCTTTTCAAAGACCAATTAAAATTTCTTGAAATAATTAATTTTCTTGAAATAATTTCTTACGTGTTTATGATAGTGCATCATAATCTGGAATTCAGAAAGGCGAGTATTTTATTTGCGCTGGTAATTAATTAAAGGAGGTGCAGTTGTTGTTTTAAAAAGGCGTTATTTTTGTGAACCCTTTTCCAGACTATGTCATATCATGAGAAATGGAAAAATGATCATCAGAAATGGGAGGTAAAAGTTTATTTGTTTCTACAATTAAAAATACTGTATAATACCACTAATTGAATATATCAGTTTGTCGCTAACCACTATATTTTCAATGGCTACAACAGTACATCATAATTTGGCATGCAAGAGGATGAGTATTTTATTTGCATTAGTAATAAATACAGGTGTAGTTGAGGTTTTAAAAATGTGTTGTATTTGTGGACATTGTAGCCCACGTTAGATCATGATAAAGGGGATATCTTGTTTGTTATATTGGATATCGCAGACAAATACAGTTAGGTTACTCGCGAAAGTCCTGATGAAAGTCCTGATGAATCCCTCTCTATAATATATTAGAGAAACATTGAATACTCAAGCTAGTTATTAGTTATCTTTAAGGCATTAAAAAATATAAAAGTAAAAATACCTTTGTAATGTGCCCTGATTCCTCTGTAACGAAACCAAGCCTTTCTTAAGACGAAACTTTTACTACACATAAAGGCTATTCATCGATGAAAAAAGACCATCCTTTTATTTCAATGGTATCAGCATGTATTGCACACTTATTTGCATTTATACAATGAGAATCGCAGAACTACGTAGTATTGGTTCTTCTGAACATTATAATATAATATTGGATTCGTATTATGCAGTAACTTTTCTTGGAGATTGCATGATTTATTATAGTTCGTGTTTTTCGAATAAAAATCAACATGAAACAAGTAATATAAAAAAAAAAAAATTAAAGTCAATTCCTACCTTTTTTCCACTATATTGCAGAAAGTCCTTTAAAAATAATTTCCATTCCTTTTTTTTAAAATTTATCTAGCGCCAACTATTGGCAGATATATGCAACTTAAATAAAAAAAAGTAAAATTAATTAATTAAATTTAATTACTGAATTAATATTTGAAAAAACTGTATCAACATCAAGTGTCATCCACTACCAGTTCAAAAAAATTTATTTGAATTGGAGTGGATGAATAAAAAGTATTTTATTAACGATTGACAGTTTGAACAATATATATATATAGGGAGAGTGTGAGCTAATAGAAGGAATTGAAAATTATGCAATATAATAAATCATGATATCCCAAAGTAACGTTAGTGCTTAAAACGAATACATATTTCTAAAAGTTTCAACTGGAGATAACTTCACATAGTTCCACGAACCATTACTATATTATTTTAAGAATTAGGATTTAATATTTTTATGAATCCATGTTAAATATGTTTTACAAATCAACGTTACATAATTCTACGACTTAACATTAAATTGCTTTACGAATGAACGCTACATAGTTCTACAATGTTTACACACTCTTTGCCTAACCATCTAAACCATAGACTAGCCTTTGAGCCCTGTACAGCAGAGCCGTCGTTAAGTGTCCAGTGACACTTTATGCAAATATCCCAACTGAATATTCCTTTCAAAGCATCGAAATTTCAAAACTTTTCCGGCCCAAGCTGGGAAAGGAATATAAAGTTGCTCTTTCCTCCAGTTAAGAAAGTTAATCTCCCGAAACTACTCCCCCCTTTTGCCCCTACCCCCCGAAGTAATTAATTTGGATCCCGTTGCATTATTCAGATTTCGTCCTCCAAACATCTTGGATGAGGAGAGGAATATTACTCAAAGAATTACGTGGGTATCCCTTTCATGTGTGTACAGTTGTACTGATTAAACACTTCCACGGTCGCGGTCTTAAACTGAACTCATGCGGGTGCATTGTAATTGTGCTTGGTGGATGGGATTACAGTTTAACCAAATGGTTTACAAAGCAGCTTCTCTATTCGATAGAATGGTTTGTTTGGTATTGTTTATTTGGTTTAGTCAAATACAATTGTTTTTAATAAATATTACAGTTACTATAATATGCCATGTATTATGTACTCTAAATACGGTATTAAACACAAATTTACTGAATTATGTACTATTCGGTACTGTTATTATTACTTTATTATGTATTACAAATATTATATTATGTACTATTATGTACTATTATGTACTGTAATTATTACTATATTATGTATTGTATTAAATATTTGTATTATTATATTATGCACTGTATTACATTTGACATGTAATACAGTACATAATATAGCTGTAATAACTTGATATTATAGTATGTCCTATAATTAGTGCTATATTATGTACTGTATTACAATTATTATATTATCTTCTGTAATTATTACTACATTATGTACTATATTACAGTTATATTGGCTAATGCTCTCGCTTTCGGTACCACAGGTTTCGAGTTCGTTTAATGAATGTTTGTAGTGATTCGGAATCCACTTTAAGCCTCAGGACGCGGTCTTATGTGACTGTAATGCGTCACAGAGTCCAATCAGACTTCTCACCCACATCATTCCCAAACTGGATAGGGGCAACGCAGCTCTAGGCGCAGTGATGTGGTGTGGTAGTAGTCATATTAAAGAGGGTATGTATATTATACAGGGTATATATTAGTCCGGATATGCATATTAGACAGGGAACTATGGTTTGAAAGGGATTCCGAGCTGCTACAAACATCCATAGCACCGCGAGAACTCTAACCCAAAACCGAGGTGCCAGAGCGCTAGTCACACGACTATCAGGCCTCTCACATAGTTCCACGAACCATTATTATATATCTAAAAGAATCAATATTACACAATTCTACGAATCTACATTACACATTTTTATGAAGCAACTTTGAATTTATTTAATAATGAATTTTGCGCAGTTCTACGAATCAACATTAAATTCCTTTACAAATCAACGCTACATAGCTCTACAATTTAAACACAATCCTGACCTAACCCTTTCCACCACAGACTAACCTTTCAACCGAACCGTCGTTAAGTGTCCAGTGACACTTTATGCAAATATCCCAACTGAATATTCTTTTCAACGCATCGAAATTTCAAAACTTTTCCGGCCCAAGTGGGGAAAGGAATATAAAGTTGCTGTTTCCACCAGTTCCGCTCCCCCTCCCTCCCCACCGGAGTAATTAATTTGGATCCCCTTGCATTATTCAGATTTCGTCCTCCAAACATCTTGGACGAGGGGAGGAATATTATGCAAAGAATTCTATGGATATCCCTTTCATGTGCGTACTGATTAAACATTTCCACGGTAGCTGTCTTAAACAGATTGCACTCATGCGGGTGCATTATAATTGTTCTCCGCGGATGGGATTACAGTTTAACCAAATGGTTTATAAAGCACTTTCTCTGTTCAATAGAATGGTTTGTTTGTTACTGTTTATTTGGTTTACTCATGCTGTCATTTCTCAACTACAATTATTTTTGATAAATATTACAGTTACTATAATACGTCATGTATTATGTACAATAAATATGGTATTAAACATAAATGTACTGTATTATGTAACATAATAAGATAAATGTACTGTATTATAGTTATTATGTTGTGTCCTGTAATTATTACTATATTACGAACTGTATTACAGATATTACCTATGTCCTCTAATTATTACTATATTATGTACTGTATTACAGTTATTATGTTATGTACTACTACGTACTGTAATTATTACTATATTACAGTTATTATATTATGTCCTGTAATTATTACTTTTTTTTGCACTGTATTACAGTTATATTAGCTAACACCTGGCGCTCGGTACCACAGGTTTCGGTTTCGAATCCCGGCGGTGCCACAGATGTTTGTAGAGATTCGGAATCTACTTTAAGCCGTAGGACCCTGTCTAATGTAACTGTAGAGCGTTACAGAGCCCAGTTCTAACCCACATCATTCCCAAACTGTATAGCTGCAACTCAACTCTAGGCACAGTGAAGCGGTGTGGTGTGGTGTTAGCAGTCATATTAGACAGGATATGCGCATTACACCGAGTATAATTCTGACCAGATATGCATATTTGACAGGGACCTTGGCTCAAAGTGGATTCTGAGCCACAAACATCCATGGCATCTCCGGGACTGGAATCCGAAACGAGCACCAGTGCGCTAGTCACTCGGCCATCAGGCCCCTCACAGAGTTCCACAAACAATTGTTATTTTGTTGAAAGATTTGTTATTTATTCAACATTACAAAATTCTATGAATCAACATTAAATATTTTTATGTACCAATGTTAAATTTATTTATGGATTAATGTTACATAGTTCTACGAATCAACCTTAAATTGCTTTACGAATCCACGCTACACAGTTCTACAATTTCTACAAAATTTTTGACTAACCATTACCACCGCAGACTATCCTTTCAGCCCTGGTACAGCAGAACCGTTGTTAAGTGTCCAGTGACACTTTATGCAAATGTCCCAAATGAATATTCCTTTCAGCGCATCGAAATTTCAAAACTTTTCCGGCCCAAGTGGGGAAAGGAATATAAAGTTGCTGTTTCCACCAGGCCGAAAGTTAATCCCTCCCCCATTCCCCCCTGGAGTAATTAATTTGGATCCCGTTGCATTATTCAGATTTCATCCTCCAAACATCTTGGACGAGAGGAGGAATATTCTACAAAGAATTCTATGGGTATCACTTTAATGAGTGTACAGCTGTACTGCTTAAACATTTCCACGGTCGCGCTCTTAAACTGAACTCATGCGGGCGCATTATAATTGTGGTTACAGTTTAGCCAAATGGTTTATAAAGAAATTTCTCTATTCAATAGAATGGTTTGTTTGTTAGTGTTTATTTGGTTCACTCATACTGTAATTTCTCAACTACAATTACTTTTAGTAAATATTACAGTTACTATATTATGTCATATATTATGGACTTTAAATATGGTATTAAACATAAATGTACTGTATTATGTACTGTTAATGATACTATATTATGTATTCTATTACAGTTATTATGTTATGTACTACTACGTATTGTAATTATTACTGTATTATGTATTGCATTATAGTTATAATATTACATAATGTAATTATTACGATATTACGAATTGTGTTACAGTTGTTATATTATGTACTGTAATTCTTACTATATCACGAACTGTATTACAGTTATATTCTGTACTCTATTACATATATTATATTATGTCCTGTAATTATTACTATATAATGTACTGCATTACATTTATTATATTATGTACTATATTTTTGTTATATTTTCTAACATTCTCGCACTCGGTACCACAGGTTTCAAATTCGAGTCCCCCAGGCTATTTTTAATGGTTCGGAATCCACTTTAAGTCGTAGAACCCTATCTCATATGACTGTAATGTGTCACAGAGCCCAATGAGACTTCTCACCCACATCATTCCCAAACTTTATAGGGGCAACTCAGCTCTAGACACAGTGATGTGGTGTGGTGTAGTAGTGATAGACATATTAGACAGGGTACGCATATTAAACGGGGTATATATTAGTCCGGATATGCATTTTAGAGAGGGAACAACTGTTTAAAGTGGATTCCGAGAGCTATAAACATCTATGGTATAGATGGGACTCCAACCTTAGGCACCAAGCGCCAGAGTGCTGCCACTCGGTCATCAGACCCCTCACATAGTTCTACCAACCATTATTAAACTGTTTTAAGAATCGAAATTACACAATTTTAAGAATCAGCGTTAAGTAATTTTATAATTGAATGTTGAATTTATTTACGAATCAACGCTACATATGAATCAACATTATATTGCTTTACGAATCAACGCTACATTGTTCAGCTATGGTTACACACTCTTTGCCTAACCATTTCCACCACAGATTATCCTTTCAGCCCTGGTACAGCAGAACCGTCGTTAAGTGTCCAGTGACACTTCATGCAAATGTCCACAAATGAATATTCCTTTCAGCGCATCAAATTTTCAAAACTTTTCCGGCCCAAGTTGGGAAAGGAATATAAAGTTGCTCTTTCCTCCAGTTCAGAAAGTTCATCTCCTGAAACTCCTCCCCCTCCCCCCATCGGAGTAATTAATTCGGATTCCGTTGCATTATTCAGATTTCGTCCTCCAAACATCTTGGACGAGGGGAGGAATATTACTCAAAGAATTACGTGGGTATCCCTTTCATGTGTGCACAGTTGTACTGATTAAACATTTCCACGGTCGCGCTCTTAAACAGACGCATTATAATTGTGCGGGTGCATTATAATTGTGTTCCGCGGATGGCAAATGATTTACAAAGTAGTTTCTCTTTAATTAGAAGGGTTTGTTTGTTAGTGTTTATTTGGTTTACTCATGTTGAACTTTCTCAACCACAATTATTTTTAGTAAATATTATAGTTGCTATAATATGTCATGCATTATGTACTTTAAATGCGGTATTAAACATAAAATTTCTGTATTATGCACTATTCTGTACTGTTAATATAACCATATTATGTATTGTATTAATTTTATTATATTTTGTACTACTATGTACTGGAATTATTACTATATTATGGATTGTGTTACTATTATTATATTATGTACTGTAATTACAATTTGTATTACAGTTATAGTATTATGTACTGAATTACATATATTATATTATGTACTGTATTACAGTTATTATATTATGTCCTATAATCATTACTATATTATGTATTGTATTACAGTTATATTGGCTAACGCGTGTCGCTCGGTACCCCAGGTTTTGGGTTCGAATCTCGGCGATGTCATAAATGTTTGTAGTGAATCGGAATACCCTTTAAGCCGTAAGTCCCGGTCTCATAAGACTGTAATGCGTCACAGAGCCCAATCAGATTTCTCACCCACATCATTCCCAAACTATATAGCTGCAACTCAGCTCTGGGCTCAGTGATGCGGTGTTTTGTAGTAGTAGTAGTCATATTAGACATGATATGTATATTATATGGGTCTATATTAGACCGGATATGCATATTAGATAGGGACTTTGGTTTAAAGTGGATTTCTAGTCTTAGACATCTATTTCACCACCGTTACTTGAACATGAAATCTAGAGCCAGAGCGCTAGTCACTCGGCCATCAGGTCCTTCACATAGTACTACGAACCATTATTATATTGTTTTAAGAATCAATATTACACAATTCTACGAATCAACATTAGGCATTTTTATGAGCCAATGTCGAATTCATTTACGAATCCACGTTAAATATAGTACTCCTACGAATCAACCTCAAATTGCTTTACGGATCAACGCTACACCGTTCTACAATGTCTACACAATCTTTTCCTAACCACCTTAACCATATACCAGCCTTTGATCCTTCTACAGCCGAACGGTCGTTAAGTGTCCAGTGACACTTTATGCAAATATCCCAACTGAATATTCCTTTTAGCGCATCAAAATTTCAAAACTTTTCCGGCCCAAGTTGGGAAAGGAATATAAAGTTGCTCTTTCCCCCCAGTTTCGAAAGTTAATCCCCTCCCCTCCTCCCGGAGTAATTAATTTGGATCCCGTTGCATTATTCAGATTTCGTCCTCCAAACATCTTGGATGAGGGGAGGAATGTTCTTCAAAGAATTCTATGGGTATCCCTTTCATGTGTGAGCGGTTGTATTGATTAAACACTTCCACGGTCGCGGTTGTGAACTGAACTCATGTGGGTGCATTATAATTGTGTTCCGCGGATGGAATCACAGTTTATCCAAATGGTTTATAAAGCAGTTTCTCTGTTTAATAGAATGGTTTGTTTGTTAGTGTTTATTTAGTTTACTCATTCTGTCATTTCTCAACTACAATTATTTTTGATAAATATTACAGTCACTATATTATGTACTGTATTATACATAAATGTACTGTATACATAAATAATACTACATAGAAGTGCGCTATTATATACTATTATGTACTGTATCACAGTTATTATATTATGTACTGTAATTATTACTATATTATGTATTTTATTACCCTCTTTATATTATGTATTGTAATTACTATATTATGTACTATATTACAGCTGCTAAATTATGTGCTGAAATTATTTTTAATAAAATGAATTATTAAATGGATTATTGTATAGATACTATATAATAAACTTATTTTCTTGATGAAATCGGAATATTAAATTTTTACAAAATACTTGAATAATAGTATATTTTTTATTAATACATAGTGCAGTATTATATACATTTAATATTTAAATTATACTTGCATTTACCTTCAAAACACGAGTAATAGTTAAGCAAAGGGTAGAAAAAAGCTATTGATCAAGACAAGGAATACCCAATTCTATAGAATTGTCACAGGTATGAAAATATAAGGAACAATATGTCAATAGTAGCATGAGGCAATACAGAACCTTTGAAAACAAGATTATTATTCAAGCGTCAACTTTTCGACAAGTTTTAATGATTCGTTTACAATGATGTTTACAATGTTTACATTGATGAATACAATGAGCATCCAAATCTGTAGAAATGTGATTGGTATGCAAATATAAGAAACAAAATGTCATAATTGACATAAGGCAATGCAGAATCTGTGAAGTCAAAATGCAAGAAATCAAGATTATCATTCGAGAATCAACATTTTAGGCAACCGTAAATGATTCTGATGTTTACAACATTTATAGCTATTGATAAATACAAAGAACACCAAACTCTATAGAAACGTGATTGGTATGCAAATATATGGAACATATGATATATGGGTCATAAGTGAATTGAGGGAACGCAGAGTATGTGAAGTCAAAATGCAAGAAATCAAGATTATCATTCGAGAGTCAACAATTTCGGCAAGGTTAAGTGATTCTGATATTTACAACATTTATTACATGATTTGATCTTGAATGTAGAGAGATTGAGTCAAGCAAGAATTAAAGCTATAGGAGTTACTTAACCAAAACAATACAAAATCGGTTTGTTGATCCCCCTTTTGGACAGACAAGTATTTGAACCAAGAGTAACATTTTCGATAAAGCCTTTCTTTTCTAGATTTTATACTGTATGAATTTTATTCAGTTCTCCAGTAGTAGGCTTTCTTCAACCTTTAAATACAAAAACGTCTTTCTGTATCCTGAATTTCATGTCTCCCGGGAGATTTCAATTCTTTACCTAAATTTCTTTTCTCTTATCTTATTTTTTTTTTGTCTTGGGATTTCATTTTTTTATCAGTGCAAAATAACAAAAACAACTATAAAAAAAAAAAAGAATTTCTGGACATTTCAATAACAGCTATGGGTCATTTTATGGTAAGATATACATTTTCGAGAACTAATCATGTATTTCTTGACACTTATAAGTTCACAAAAGAAAGTTTGTCCAAAGAATTAAGTTGAGAAACCATTAAAAATTCCTTTTTTATTTTTTAATATTCCCTAAGGTGATCTTCTAACTATTGCAATATCAAATAAGTGTAAAGTTACAGTAAAAATTACTTTTATTGTACATTAAACATAATTTTAGTCTCTTAGAAGAACAGTTTCTTTTCAACAATAAATGGTTCCTTGTCCCAAATTAGTCCATTGGTATTTTTCCAAGATCTTTGTTTTAATTCTTAATTCTCTTACAGAGCTAGTTAAGTAATTCTGGAACGAACAGAACAACATGAAGTTTTGAAATATAGCATTTCATTATTTTTCTCTCTAGAGACATAAATAAGCACACAGTTCATGTATACTCATTTAAATTTTCTGGTGCTGAAAAGATTTAGAAAATTAGCTTTAAACTTTAATTTTTTCTCTTATCTTTAAACTTTTTTAAAAGAACTTACAACATTGTTTAATGGACATTTAGCAGAACGATTAAGGGATAATTAATAGCTGCTATTTTTAAAGCAACTTACTCTTCTCTAAATTCTAAACATGGTTGCTTGAAAAGAATTATGAAATTTGTGGGTGGGATATAATGGCAATGGTAACGGTAAAATGCTCTGAAAGGAAAAAAAGTTGTTTTTAAGTATAATTCTTTATTATTTTATTATGCAAACAAAGAGCATTAATATTCAAATGAAGGCCATCAATATGGAAGAGGAATATAAAATTCGTTTTTTGTGGAAACAGTAAACGTTTTAATCAACTATTTATAATATATATAGTAACGTCTCGGCCTACATTATACTTATAACGCTTCAAATAGAGGGTCATTTTCAGGTCCGTGGGAACAGTTTAATTTATATATATATATATATATATATATATATATATATACAGAGAGAGAGAGAGAGCTCTTATTATTAGATTATTATTTACAGCAACAGAAAATTAAAAATAACGAGATAAATTTGATAAACTAGCGCAGTTCATTCCAAGGATGGAGAATTTCAGAATTCTGGAGTTTACGACAAATCTAATGTACCCAGTGTGCAGCGACGAATCTAATGTACCCGGTGAGAAAAATAACATTTCTTGTCGACTCGTCGCAGAACATTCTTATTAACATTAACCCTTTAAGAAAATCCGTTAAGGGGGCAAGAGGGATGCTTCCCTCATTTCTCATTGGAGTGCACACTTCTTTAGCTCATTGTCTATCACCAATCATGATGCAACAACTCATGACCTAGTTCATATTCCATTTGTAATTGTTTCGACCTGTGAAGGTCGCACAGACAATCGCTAATTTCATGAGATCTTTATTAACCATGATACTGAATATTTACTATCAGATTTGAGTGTCAGGTTTTTCTCATTAGCGTAAAACGCTAAATGCATGTACTATAAATATCCATGATACCGCCTATCTGCTGTAAGATTGAGTGAAATATGCGATTGTTAAAGAATATACATTCCTTGCCTCTCTGAGCAGAAATGCTATATCTCCTCTTGTGGGAAAAGTGCTATAATATATATATATATATATATATATATATATATATAAATTAGGTGTCATGAAAACAGTATTTTGTTAATTTTACGTATTTTTGAGATTTAACGAAGTTTATTTATTTACAAAAAAATCAATAAAAGTAAAATCACAAGATGCCCAACATTGTTTTTATTTAAAAATTAGCCATGCCATTTGTATTTAAAATATTTTTAAAAAAGAAAAAAAAAAAAAACTTATCGTAGCTAATTTTGAATGCTACTTTATAAAAAGGTTATTTACGGCACTTTTCTTCTAATACCTTGAAAACCATAATTTTGAAAAAAATATAAAATGTACTAATACCTCGCAGGTAGTTTATGTAGTTTCTGCTTTAAATTCGGGCATTTTGTTCCAAGCTTATAAAAAATAATATTGTTTTTAAGAAGTCGAGAAAACAGTGGGAAAAAAAGATATTTCCGATGATTTATCGTTTATAAAAATTGAAAATGTTTTTTTTGTTTCATTTTTGAGATACATGTTTTCCCTTCTTTCTCAGTAGATATAAACGTTTTCTGAAAGAAAATATACGGCATTCATAAAAATCTCAAGAAATTCCCTAAATATCGACAGTAAATTATAAAAAAAAAAAAAGATTTCTTATTTGTTTTAAAAAATGCCTTTTATTTGTTTTTAAATATTAATATATTTGTCTGTTCAAGTTTTGTTTTTTATTACCCAAAATGTTAGCAAAAACTTTCATTCTTCATGCATTGAAATTTAGCATATTTTTGTTTGATGTAAAAATATATAATTATATTTAATGTATTTATGCATTTTATTTAAAATAATGTTAAAATATATAATTATAAAATATTTTTATTGAAAAAAAAGTTCGATCTTAATAAATGTAAAACTTATATAAATATAAAATTTGAATTTTTTGGAATATTTATAATTTTTGATGTTAATTACACTTAAATTCAGTCCTATTATAATAAAATTTTTTTATTTTATTTAATTGTGATGCATCTTCAAAAATTTTATCTATTTACCGTGGGTTCTTTTATCAATAACAAAGTATACCATAAACTCAAAACAAGGTACCAATACATTTTTAAATATCGTTGGCATTTAATAATGGTATGATATATTTGGATAAAAATTGGCACCTTCTTTTGATATGCTTTGATATTTTAACAATAAATAAAATATATTTTAACAAACGGTTTACTTAAATTTATGCAAGATTAAAAATATTTGATAATGTTCAGTAATTGAAATTTCTAAGCGAAGGATTTTAAATTGAAATTGTTAATAATTATTCTCTTAAAGGTTTTTGTACGTTGGTAATTACTATTTTTTCAACTGCTTTGAACTTTAATCTAAAAGAACTGAGAATTATTATTTTTTTTCTAAAAGAACTGCACTTTAACAATAAATAGAATATTTTATAAGAAACGGTTTACTTGAATATATGCACGATTTAAAATATTTGATAATGTTGAGTAACTGAAATTTCTAAGCAAAGGATTTTAAATTGAAATTGTTAATAATTAAAAGTTTTTTTATTTTGGTATGTTAGAACTATTTTAATTATATTTTTATTATGTTTAACTGCGATGTTATTATTAAAATTTTAGAAATCTCTTTAAAAAAAAAATTATGTGTTGTTTTATTAATGTACCAAAGTATACCATAAATTATACTCAAAATAAGATAGTAATAAATTAATTATTAAACACTAACATTAATACCATGGAAAAATGGATTTCATAACTATGCTATAGTATTTAAAAAAAAAGAAATACAGTTTATATCAATCACTTTACTTAAATGTAAACATGATTCAAATTATTTAGTTATGTTGAGTACTTGAAATTTTTAAATAAAGGATTTTAAATTGAAATTACTAATAATTCTTTTAAGAGATTTTGTACGTTGCGAATTACTATTTTCCCTAATGTTTATATATTTTATTCAAAAGAATTACAATCAACTGCAAAAGATGGCAGTGCAATCTTTTGACATTAGACAAAATAATTTACGTGTACGATATCCCAATGTTTTAGAAGAAATACCATTCATAACTTGGTTAACAAAAGACGAATCAACCTTAAATTGCTTTACGAATCAACGCTACAGAATTTTACAATGTGTACACAATCTTTGCCTAACCGTTTCGACCATAGACTAGCCGTTGAGCTATGTGCAAGAAAACCGTCGTTAAGTGTCCAGTGACACTTTATGCAAATGTCCCAAATGAATATTCCTTCAGCGCATCAAAATTTCAAATCTTTTCCGAAGTTGCCCAAGTTGGGAAAGGAATATAAAGTCTCCCTTTCCTCCAGTTCTGAAAGTTAATCTCCTACACCCCCTCCCTCCCCCACCGGAGTAATTAATTTGGATCACCTTCCATTATTCAGATCTCGTCCTCCAAACATCTTGGAGGAGGGGAGGAATACTATTCAAAGAAATCTATGGGTATCTCTTTCATGTGTGTATAGTTGTACTGATTAAACACTTCCATCGTCTCCTCCTAAAGATTTTGTATGTTGGTAATTATTATTTTTCGAAATGCTTAAAAGAACTGCAATCAACTGGAAAAGATGACAGGGCAATTTTTTGTCTCGAGACACAAAAAATAACTTGCGTGTACGACATCCCAATTTTTTTGAAGCAGTACAATTGATAACTTGGCTAACAAAAGAGTTTTTTTTCCTAAATGTCTCTTTCCCCAGCTAACGAGTCTTTTACCTTCCAGAAAAGAACACAGATCAGCAAAGGAAGTAAGAATCCATAAATCCAGCATGGCGCTATCGCTCTATTCAGTTCTACAAAACCATTCTTTCTTTCTTTTTTTTTTTTTTTTTTTGCAATCTATTCTTGGGTTAGAGAGATTTATTTGATACTGCAAATTTGTAGACTTCTCGACCCAGTAGGAGGTAGATATCAGTAATAAATAATTAAACTATAAAGAAAAAAATTTGACAGTGTTTCAGTTGTCAGAAAGCTTGAGTATTGCAATAACCGAAACGATATTTATGACTTTTATTTTGTTGTTGAAACTTGTGGTTTTATGAGAATTAATGATTACTTTCTGGAAGGTTTTTGGGAAGGAAATTCTCATCATGTTTTTCAAAAAATCATTTGATTTATTTTTTTTATCAGTTTCTGCTTATTGCTTGATTAGCAATAAATAAATCAAAGCCATAAAACAATAAATAAAAAGGATCTATATTCCAGAAGTCTTTTCCTATATTTAAGGAGCAATGATTATTTTTATCAATTATTTAATCAAACGAATCTAATCTCTTGGAATACTTATTAATTCAATGAAGTTGTCAATATTTGTTCACAAAATATTTAAGCAGTACCTTATCAAATACATTTTTTTAAGAATTAAAAAACGTTTATTCAATTACAAAATATCAAATTTATATCAAATATTGCGTTTTAAAGATTAATAAATAAATTAAAAATATTAAAAAATAATAATGATTCAAAATAATATTTTTATTTTTTATATTAATATAATATATTTTTAAATTAAGAATTCCTTGGTGATTCAGCTCAAAAAACACTTATTAAAAAAGATAAAAACATATATTTTATCACAATTTGATAAAAATATTGCTCAGAAATTTAAATATTTTAGTTTTGAAAAATTATTTATATGAAAAATTATTATTTATTTTTTTTAAATATATAAAAAATTTAAATTTATAAAATGTATATATTAGTTCATTTTAATATAATATTATATTTTATAAAAAAAATATTGTAAGAATATTATTATTATGAAAACATAAAAATGTATACAAATATTTAGATTATTTGTTGCTGTAAAGAAAATTGCCTTTTAAAAATTTGAATTTTTTTATTTACTCGTAAACGAATCATACACAATGTTTAGAAATTTTTACAAATTTCTTCAAACATTCAATATTTGTTCTAGATATTGCATTCGCTTTTATTTGAAAATATTGAGTAATTGAAATTTAATAGTAAATATTTTAAATAGAAACTGCTAATAATTATATTTTTAAATGTTTTTCTACGTTGGTAATTACTATTTTTCAAAATTCTTAGAGCTTTTATTTAAAAGAACTGCAATCAACTGCTAAAGATGACGGTGCAATTTTTTGTCTGCAGTCGCAGAAAATAATTTGCGTGTACGACATCTCAATTTTTTAGAAGCAGTATCATTCATAACTTGGCCAACAAAAGAGTTTTTTTTTTCCGAAATATCACCTTCCCCAGTTAGCGAGTCTTTTACCTTCCAGAAAAAAAAACTCAGATCAGCAAAGGAAGTAAGAGTCCATAAATCCAGCATGACGTTATCACTCAGTTCTACAAAAACCTTTCTTTCTTTTCTTTTCCTGTAATCTATTCTTGTGTTAGCGAAATTTATGTGATACTGTAAACTTGTAGACTTCTCGACCCAGTAGATGGCAGATATCAGTAATGAATAATTAAACTATAAAAATAAGTTTGAAAGAATTTCAGTTGTCAGAAAGCTTGAGTATCGCAATAACCGAGACGATATTTATGGCTTTTATTATGCTGTTGAGGCTAGTAGTTTTATGAGAGGTAATGATTACTTTCTAGAGGCGTTTTGGGAAGGAAATTCTCATCATGTTTTTGGAAAAAGTATTTATTTTATTTGTTTTATCGGTTTTTGTTTACGGCTTGATTAGCAATAAATAAATCACAACCATAGAACAATAAATAAAAAGTATCTATATATTCTATAAGTCTTCTTCTATATTTTGAGGAGCAAGGATTATTTCTGGCAATTATTTAGTAAAACCTATCTAATGCCTTGAAATATTTAGGAATACAACGACGTTGTTCATATTTGTTCATATAAAATTTAAGCAGTACCTTATGAATTGCGGTATTTCAGAAATAAAAAAAAAAAATTCAACTACAGAATATCAAAGACCTGATGATAGAGTGACTAGTACTCTGGCTCTCAGTGACACAGGTTTCGAATTCGTGTCCCTGAGGTGCCATGAATGTTCGTAGTGGTTGGGAATCCAATTTATACAATATGGCTCGGCCTAATAAAGCTGTTGGGCTTATTATTGACTACTCTACATCTTAAAAAAAAGATCTCTCCTTTCGAAATCTCAAAGTAAGCAAAGGACCTTAGTCCACCATGGAGCTGTTGCGCCGCTGATGATGACAATATGCCAATACATTTAAAAATAAATAATAATAATAAATAAATTTTATACATCACTAAATAATTTTAAATTAATGAAGAATAATAATTAATCAAAATACTGAAATAATTATTAAAAATTCTTATAGGAAAAGATAGCAAATAAATAATTCATCAAAATTTGCTCAACACAATACGGATGGTACGTTGTTATATTCTTCAGTTATTTAAATATTTTTTTTCTTTTTTTGTTGAGTAAAGGAAATAAGATGAAGCAATATAAATATTTTGAAGATTATTTGCAGTTCTTTTAGATAAAAAAATGTAAGCATTTAGAAAAAGAACCGCAAACTATTTTAATTTTTATCTAAAATAACAGTATTTTAATAATAAATAAAATATTTTATAACAAGCGGTTTACTTGAATATATGCATGATTCAAAAGATTTCATAATGTTAAGAAATTTATATTTCTAAGCAAATAATTTTAAACTTGAATCGCTAATAATTTTTTTCCTAAAGGATTTTGTATGTTGGTAATTATTGTTTTTCTTAATTCTTCTTTTAAAGGTTTTTGAATGCTGGTAATTACAATTTTTCTATTGTCTTGATCGTTTATCTAAAAGAACTGAAATCCACTGCGAAAGATGACATTGTTTTTTTTTGTCTCCAGACGTAGAAAATAATTTGCGTGTACGAAATCCCAATTTTTTAGAATCTGTACCTTTCATAACACGGCTACGAAAAGAATTTTTCTCCCAAAATGTCTCTTTCCCCAGCTAACGAGTCTTTTACCTTCCAGAAAAGAACACCGATCAGCAAAGGAAGTAAGAGTCCATAAATCCAGCAAGGCGTTATCGCTCTTCTACAAAAACCATTCTTTCTCTCTTTTTCTTTTCTTTTCTTGTAATCTATTCTTCTGTTAGCGAGATTTATTCGATACTGCAATCTTGTAGACTTCTCGTTCCAGTAGGTGGCAAATATCAGCAATAAATAATTAAACTAGAAAGAAAAAAGTTTGAAAGAGTTTCAGTTGCCAGAAAGCTGGAGTATCGCAATAACCGAGACGATATTTATGGCTTTTAGCCTGCTGTTGAAACTTGTAGTTTTATGAGAGGTAATGATTACTTTCTTGAATCCTTTTGGGAAGGAAATTCTCATCATGGTTTTCGGAAAAGCATTTGATTTATTTTTTTATCTGTTTTTGCCTACTGCTTGATTAGCAATAAATAAATCACAGCCATAAAACAATATATAAAAAGGATCTATATTCTAGAAGTACTTTTTTTTCTATATTTTGTGGAGTAAGGATTATTTCCAACAATTATTTAACCAAAATAATCTAATCTCTTGGAACATTTAGGAAGACAACGATGTTGTTCATATTCCTTCATACAAACGTTTAGCAGTACCTTCTGAATTGCTGAATTTCGGAAGTTAAAAAAACATTTATTCAACTACAAAATATCAAATTCATATCGAATAATAGATTTTAAACATCAATAAATAAATTAAAAATAATAATGATTCAAAATAAAACTATTATTTTTTTAAATTAAGAAATCATTGTTAATTCAGCTTAAAAAACACTTATAAAAAGATGAAAAACAAATATTTCCTCAAAACTTCATAAACATATTGTTCAGCAAACTAAATATTTTAATTTTGAACAAATATCATATTTATATATTTTATATACATTATATTATTTATTTTATTATAATATTATAATTTATAAAAAATATTGTAATAATAGTATTATTATAGAAATATATAAAAATATTTAGATAATCAGTTGCTGTAAACAAAATTGTCTTTTAATAATTTCTTTAAAAAAAATATCAATAAATTGAATAAATTGCTTTTAAAAAAATTTATTCTAACTTCCAATATTTGTGCTAGTTACTGTATTTGCTTTTATTTGATAAGGCTGAGTAATTGAAATTTCTAAGCAAAGGATTTTAAATTGAAATTTCTAATAATTCTTCTTTTAAAGGTTTTTGTATGCTGGTAATTACTATTTTTCTAATGTCTTGATCTTTTATCTAAAAGAACTGAAATCCACTGCGAAAGATGACATTGCAATTTTTTGTCTCCATACACAGAAAATAATTTGCGTGTACGACATCCCAATTTTTTAGAAGCAGTACCATTCATAACTGGGACCAACAAAAGAGTTTTTTCCCGAAATGTCTCTTTCCCCAGCTAACGAGTCTTTTACCTTCCAGAAAAGAACACAGATCAGCAAAGGAAGTAAGAGTCCATAAATCCAGCATGACGTTATCACTCAGTTCTACAAAAACCTTTCTTTCTTTCTTTTTTTTCTTTTCCTGTAATCTATTCTTCTGTTAGCGAGATTTAGTTGATACTGCAAACCTGTAGACTTCTCGACCCAGTAGGTGGCAGATATCAGTAATAAATAATTAAACTATAAATAAAAAGTTTGAAAGAGTCTCAGTTGTCAGAAAGCTTGAGTATTGCAATAAACTAGACGATAATTATGGCTTTTATTTTGCTGTTGAAACTTGTAGTTTTACGAGAGGTAATGATTACTTTCTTGGAGCTTTTCGGGAAGGAAATTCTCATCATGTTTTTCGAAATGGCATTCGATTTTTTTTTATCGGTTTTTGCTTACTGCTTGATTAGCAATAAATAAATCACAGTCATAAAACAATAAATAAAAAATATCTATATTCTAGAAGTCTTTTTCTATATTTTGTGAATGAATATAATTTTTTTATCAGTTATTTAATCAAACTTATCTATTGCCTTGAGACATTAGGGATAAAACGATGTTGTTCATATTTGTTCACATAAAAGTTAAGCAGTACCTTATGAATTGCGGTATTTCAGAATTAAAAAAAATTTAATCAATTACAGAATAGTAATGACCTGATTATCGAGTGACTAGCACTCTAGCTCTCAGCGCCACGTTTCGGGTCGAGTCCCAGCGGTGTCATGGATGTTTGTAGGGATTCGGAATCGACTTTAAGCAGTAGGTCCAGGTCTCTTATGACTGTAGAGTGTCACAGAGCCCAGCCAGACTTCTCACTCTCCTCATTCCAAAGTTGTAAAGGGGCAACTCAGGTCTAGGTGCAGTGTTGTTGTGTGATATAGTAGTAGTCATATTAGACAGTATGCATGTGAGACCGGATATGCATATTAGAAAGTGAACTAGGGTTTAAAGTGTATTCTGAAACATTAAAATATTCATGGGGCCTCTGGGACTCCAACCAGAAACCGAGTGCCAGACAACTATTCACTCGGGCATCAGGCCCTTCACATATTTCTATGAATCATTATTATTATATAGTTTTACTCAACATTCCCCATTTTACGAATCAACATTAAACATTTTTACGAATCGATGTTGAATTTACTTACGAATCAACGTTACATAATTTCTGCGATTCAACAATAAATTGTTTCAACAATCAACGCTACATAGTTAAAAAATGTCAACACAATCTTTGCCTAACCATTTCCACCGTAGACTAGCCGTAGAACCGTCGTTAAGTGTCCAGTGACACTTTATGCAAATATCCCAAATGAATATTCCTTTCAGCGCATCAAAATTTGAAAACTTTTCCGGCCCAAGTTGGGAAAGGAATAT
>BPLQ01005145.1:108385-136720 GCA_021605075.1 Caerostris darwini
CGTCGTGGCCTACATTAAACTTATAACGGCTTAAAAAAGAGGGCCACTTTCAGGTGCGTGGGAACAGTTTAATTTTTATTTAAAAGCGTTATATATATATATATATATATATATATATAGATATACATACAAAAGTAGAGAGAACTTTGGGTTATTATAAATTATTATTGACAACAACAAAAAATAAAAAATAACGAAATAAATTTGATAAACCAGTGCAGTTCATTCCCAGGATGGAGAATTTCAGAATTCTGGACTCTACGACGAATCTAATGTACCAAGTAAGCAGCAGACATTAATTATCCCACCATGTGATACACGAAAACACAAGAGGGTCACTTTGTAAACAGGTGGAATCTCTGGCATGTTCAATGACTTTCAGAATAAGAGAAGAACAAAACTTCTTGTTGACAATGTTGAAGAACACTTATTTTTTTCTCCAAAAATCTCCATTTAAGAAATAATCTCCTACTCGAAAACCTCTCTAAAAAGTAGGGTTAAACTTCCCTCACTTCTCCTAGGAGTGGGCACTTCCTCAGCTCATAGTCTATCAGCACTTACTATACAGCAACTCATGACCTAGTCCATATCCCATCTGTAATTTTTTCGACTTGTGAAGGTCGCACAGACAATCGTTAGTTTCATGAGGTTTCATTATCCGTGACACTGATTATCTGCTATCAGATTTAGGTATCCCATTGTTCTCATTGGTACAGAACACTAATTTCATGTAATATAACCATCACAACACTCCTTATCTGCTGTCAAATTTGAGAGATGTCATTATGTACTTGTTAAAAAATATACAATCCTTTGGAACGAAAATGCTATATATTTTTCGTGGAAAAAATGCTACAATATAAATATATATATATATATATTTAGGAATCACGGAAACAGTGTTCTGTTAATTTTATAAATTTTTGAGATTTAATGAAGTTTATTTACAGAAAAATCAATAAGTGTAAAATCACAAGTTGCACAACATTACTTTTATTTAAAAATTCGTCATGCCCTCTGTATTTAAAATATTTTTAAGAAAGACAAAATAACATAGCTAATTTTGAATGTTACTTTAGCAAAAGGTTATTTACGGTACTTTTCTTCTAATACCTTGAAAACCGTAATTTAAAAAAATATAAAAAAAGACACAAAGTATACTAATACCTCCCAGGTTGTTTATGTTGTTTTTGCTTTAAATTCAGGCAATTTGTTCCAAGCTTAGAAAAAAATAATATTGTTTTCTAGAAGTCGAGGAAACATTGGACAAAAAAAGATATTATACCCCCCCTGATTTATCGTTTATAAAAAGGCATTCATAAAAATGTCAAAAAATTCACTAAATATTGGCAGTAAATTAGAAAAAAAAAAAGATTTCCGATTTGCTTTACAAAATGCATTTTATTTGTTTTTAAATGTTAATATATTTGTCTGTTTAAGTTTTTTTTTATTATTATCCAAATTGTAAGCAAAATCCTTTTATTATGCCCGCTAGGAAACTTGATATACTTTTGTTTGTAGTTAAAAAAGTCTAAATAAATTTCATATATTTTTAAATTTTATTTAAAAATAATTTTAATATTTTTAATTATAAAATATTTGTATTAAACAGAAGTTAAGCTTTTACCTCTTAATAAATGTAAAACTTATATAAATATAAAATTTTAATGTTTAGGAATATTTATATTTTGATAAGCTATTTACACTTAAATTTAGAACTATTTTAATTATATTTTTATTCTATTTAACTGTGAACTAGAAATGATTATGAAATATCTTTAAAAAATTTTTTTATTGTGTGTTGTTTTACTAATATACTAAAGTATACCAAAAACTTTATACACTTATACTCAAAATAAGGTATCAATACACTGAAGTGACAAAAGTCATGGGATAGCAATATGCAAATTTTCAGATGGCAGTAGCATCGCATAGAACAGGTATAAATGCGCAGTGCTTTCGCAGAGCTTTAATTTCTGTTCAAGTTATTCATGTGAAGAGGTTTTGACGTGATGATGACCGCACGACGGGAATTAACAGACGTTGAACGCGGAATGTTAGTTGGAGCTAGACGCATGGGTCATGCCATTTCGGAAATCGTTAGGGAATTCAACATTCCCAGATCCACTGTGTCAAGAGTGCGCCGAGAGTATGAAATTTCAGGCATAGCATCCCACCATGGACAGCGCAGTGGTCGACCGCCTGCACTTAATGACCGAGACCGGCGACGTCTGCAAAGAGTCGTAAATTTTAACAGACAAGCAACACTGCGTCAAATAACCGCAGAAATCAATGTGGGACGTACAAGGGACTTGTCTGTTAGAACTGTGCGGAGAAATTTGGCTTTCTTGGGCTATTCCAGCAGAAGACCGACTCGAGTGCCTTTACTGACAGAACGACATCACTTGCAGCGACTCTCGTGGGCACGTGAGCATATCGGTTGGTCCCTAGATGAATGGAAAACCGTGGCCTGGTCCGATGAGTCACGATTTCAGTTGGTAAGAGCTGATGGTAGGGTTCGAGTGTGGCGCAGACCCCACGAAGCCATGGACCCAAACTGTCAGCAAGGCACTGTTCAAGCTGGTGGTGGCTCCGTAATGGTGTGGGCTGTTTTTTCATGGCATGGACTTGGTCCTCTGGTGCGACTGGACCGAACATTGACTGGAAATGCTTATGTTCAGCTACTTGGAGATCACTTGCAGCCATTCATGGACTTCATGTACCCAAACAACGATGGGATTTTTATGGATGACAATGCGCCATGTCACCGGGCCACAACTGTTCGCGATTGGTTTGAAGAACATTCTGGACAATTCCAACGAATGATCTGGCCACCTAGATCGCCCGACATGAATCCCATCGAGCATTTATGGGACATCATCGAGAGGTCTGTTCGTGCCCAAAATCCTGCACCATCAACGCTTTCACAATTATGGACGTCTATCGAGACAGCATGGCTCAATATTCCTGCAGAAGACTTCCAACGACTTGTTGAGTCCATGCCGCGTCGAGTTGCTGCACTTCGCCGGGCGAAAGGAGGGCCGACACGATATTAAGATTTATCCCATGACTTTTGTCACTTCAGTGTATATTCATTATTAAACATTAACATTAATATAAATGGAAGAATGTATTTGATACATAGTACTGTGCCCAAAAAGAAAGACCAATTATTTTTTTTTTCAAAAACTCTTTATTTATACTTCCAGATTTATTTCATCGCCTTCAAAGAAATCCCCTCCGGACACAATGCACTTATACCAACTTCTTTTGCTAAAAAGTCATCGACAGGGAGGAGCTACAAGGCGCGCGGTGATTCACGTTGAATCTCTTCAATCGACTTAACACGGTGTCATCGGAGGGGCTTTTTGAGTTTAGGGAATAACCAGAAGTCGCTCGAGGGGGGTATCGAGGCAACGATATGGGTTTCAATTTTGTCGAAAAAAGTTGCGAAGAATCAATGCAGTGTGAGCTGGCGCATTCAGTGTTTTCGGTACCAATTGAGAATTGACGAGTTTGAGGCTCAAAATGGAATTGACCGATCCTTTTGAAATTCCAACATCCTTAGCAAGGTCTCTAATAGTAAATCGACGGTTTGCAAGCACCAAATCTTTAATTTTTTGGATGTGAGCTTCGTCGGTTAAGGTTGATGATCAGCCAGAGAGCACTTCGTCTGCAACGCGTTCTCTGCCTTCTTTGAACTGTTTATACCATTTCTAAATTTCTTTCCGATATAGGAATGCTCATTGAATGTCTTATGCAACATTCTATACTTTTCCGCAAACCTAATTTAATGCTAGTTCTTTTCTCAATTAATTCAGACATTTCAAAAATCGCCGGAATCACTTTTAGCGACTCACAAAGCCAAGAGTAACTCCAACATTAATGAATATTTTGACGTCACATTTCACACAGATGTCAAGGACAGTGCCTAAAACAGTGCAACCTAAAAAGGAAAAAAAGTGAAATTCCGTAAGCTCCGGCAATGTTAATTTGAAAATTGCTCTTACTTTTGGAACACAGTAGTATGTACGGCATTTTAACTATATGAAATATAGTTTATAAGAATCGCTTAACTTAAATGCTAAATTTTTGAAATTATTCGATAATGTTGAGTAATAGAAATTTCAAAACAAACGATTTTAAATCTAAATTGCTAATAATCCTTAAGAGTTTTTGCAGGTTGGTAATTACTATAATTCTAATAATTACTATAAATATAATAATTCTAATAATTAATATAACTACAATAATTCTAATAATTACTATCATTACTATAATTCTCATAATTCTAATAATTACTATAACTACAATAATTCTAATAATTACTGTCATTACTATGATTCTAATAATTACTATAATTCTAAATAATTCATCTATTTCTAAAAGTTTTTGTATGTCAATAATTATTATTTTTACAATTGTTTAGATCTTTTATGGTGTGATTTTTTTTATGTAGTAAAAGATTTTAAATTGAAATTGCTAATAATTCTTCTCTAAAAGGGTTTTGTATGTCTGTAATTACTACATTCCTTAATGCTTAGACCTTTTATTAAAAAGAACTGCAATCAACTGCAAAAGATGACGGTGCAATGTTTTGTCACCAGACACAGAAAATAATTTGCGTGTACGACATCCCAATTTTTTAGAAACAGTACCATTCATAACTGGGAGCAACAAAAGAGTTTTTTTCCGAAATGTCTCTTTTCCCAGCTAACGAGTCTTTTACCTTCCAGGAAAGAACACATATCAACAAAGGAAGTAGGCAATAAATCCAGCATGGCGTTATCAGTCTTTTCAGCTCTACAAAAACCATTCTTTCTTTTTTCTTTTCTTGTAATCTATTCTTGTGTTAGCGAGATTTATTTGATACTGCAAACTTGTGGACTTCTGGACCTTGTAGATGGTAGATATCAGTAATAAATAATTAAAATATAAAGAAAAAGTTTCAAAGAGTTTCAGTTGTCAGAAAGCTTGAGTATCGTAATAAACGAGACGATATTTATGGCTTTTACTTTGCTGTTGAAACTTGTAATTTTATGAGAGGTAATGATTACTTTCTTGAAGCTTTTTGCAAAGGAAATTCTTATCTTGTTTTTCCAAAAAGAATTTGATTTAATTTTATTATCGGTCTTTGCTTACTGCTTGACTGGAAATAAATAAATCACAGCCATAAAACAATAAATAAAAAGATCTATATTCTAGAAATCCTTTTCTATATTTTGAAGGGCAAATATTTTTTCTAACCATTATTTAATTAAACTAAACTAATACTTTGAAACATTAGGAATACAACAACGTTGTTCATATTTGTTCATATAAATATTTAGCACTACCTTATGATTTACAGCATTTCAGAATTAAAAAAAAATATTTCTCAATATTCTTCTGATTCCTCTACTTCTAATATTTGCTCATCCAATAACTACAAAATATCAAGAACCTGATGTTGAGTAACTGAAGTAGTTATGCAAATAATTTTAAATAGTAATTGCTAATAATTTATCTCTTGGAGATTTTTGTATGTTGGTAGTTAGTATTTTTTCAAATGCTTAGGTCTTTTATCTAAAAAAACTGCATTTTTACATTAAATAAATTATTTTAGAACAAGCAGTTTACTTGAAAATATGCATGATTCGAAATATTTGATAATATTGAGTAATAAAAATTTCTGAATAAAAGATATTAAATTGAAATTGCTAATGATTCTCCTCTTAAATTTTTTGGTATATGGGTAATTACTATTTTTTCTATTGCTTAGATCTTTTATCTAAAAGAACTGCAATCAACGGCAATTTTCTGTCTGCAGACACAGAAAATAATTTGCGCGTACGACATCCCAATTTTTTAGAAGCAGTACCATTCATAACTGGGGTCTAACAAAAGAGTTTTTTTCCGAAATATCTCTTTCCCCAGCTAACGAGTCTTTTAACTTCCAGAAAAGAACACAGATCAGCAAAGGAAGTAAGAGTCCATAAATCCAGCACAGCGTTATCGCTCTTCTCAGCTCTACAAAACCATTCTTTCTTTCTTTTTCTTTTCTTGTAATCTATTCTTGTGTTAGCGAGATTTATTTGATACTGTAAACTTGTAGACTTCTCGAACCAGTAGGTGGTAGATATCAGTAATAAATAATTAAGCTAAGAAGAAAAAGTTTGAAAGAGTTTGAGTTGTCAGAAAGCTTGAGTATCGCAAAGACAGAGACGATATTAATGGCTGATGGGGCTTTTATTTTGTTGTTGAAACTTGTAGTTTTATGAGAGGTAATAATTACTTTCTAGAGCTTTTTGGGAAGAAAATTCTCTTCAAGTTTTTTGAAAAAGCATTTGGTTTATTTTTTTATCGGTTTTTGCTTGCTGCTGGATTAGCAATATATAAATCCTAGCCATAAAACAATAAATATAAATGTTCTATATTCTATAATTTTTTTTCTATTTGAGGAGCAAGGATTATTTTTAACAATTATTTAATCAAAGAAATCTAATATCATTGAACATTTAGGAAGTCAATGACGTTGTTCGTAGCCGTTCATACAAAACTTAAGCAGTACGTTAATATTGCAGAATTTCAGATTTAAAAAAAAACATTTATTCAACCACAAAATACCAAATTCATATCGAATAATACCTTTAAAACATCAATAGATAAATTTAAAATATTAAAAAATAATAATGATGCAAAACACCAATATTGATTTGTACAATAAGAAATCTTTGTTAATTAAGCAAATAAAAAAAGTTAATTGTTAATTATAAATAAATTAAAAACAAATATTTTAGCAATATTCGATAAACATGTTACTCACAAAACTAAATATTTTTATTTTGAAAAAATATTCTTAGGAAAAATTATTATTAATTTTTTTTAAATATATGAAAAAATATTATATTTATATATTATATTATTGATATAATATATATATATTAATTTATTTTAATATAATATTATATTTAAAAAATATTGTAATAATATTTTTACTGAAGAAATATATAAAAATATTTATATTATCAGTTGACGTAAAGAAAACTGTCTTTTAATAACTATTATTTTTTCTTTACTCGTAAACGAAATATACACAATATTTATAAATTTTTACAAATTTCTTCTAACTTCTTATATTTGTGCTAGTTATTGTATTCGCTTTTATTTGTTAATGTTGAGTAATTAAAATTCCTAAGTAAAGGAATTTAAATTGAGATTGTTACTAATACTTTTCTTAAAAGTTTTTGTATGTTGGTAATTGTTATATTTCCTAATACTTAGATCTTTTATCTAAAAGAACTGCAATCAACTGCAAAAAGCCGGCATTGCAATATTTTGTCTCTAGACACAAAAAATAATTTGCTTGTACGACATCCCAATTTTTCAGAAGCAGTACCATTCATAACTGAGTCTAGCAAAAGAGTTTTTTTTCGAAATGTCTCTTTCCCCAGCTAACGAGTCTTTTACCTTCCAGAAAAGAACACTGATCAGCAAAGGAAGTAAGAGTCCATAAATCCAGCATGGCGTTATCGCTCTTCTGAGTTCTACAGAAAACTTTCTTTCTTTTTTCTTTTCTTGTAATCTATTCTTGTGTTAGCGAGATTTATTTGATACTGCAGACTTGTAGACCTCTCGATCCAGTAGGTGGCAGATATCAGTAATAAATAATTAAACTATAAAAAAAAAGCTTCAAAGATTTTCAGTTGTCAGAAAGCTGGAGTATCGCAATAACCGAGACGATATTGATGTCTTTTATTTTGCTGTTGAAACTTGTAGTTTTATGAGAGGTAATGAGTACTTTCTTGGAGCTTTTTGGGAAGGAAATTCTCATCATGTTTTTCCAAAAAATCATTTGATTTATTTTTTTATCGTTTTTGCTTACTGCTTGATTAGCAATAAAAATTCACAGCCATAAAGCAATCAATAAAAAGAATGTATAGTCTAGAAGTGTTTTTTTTTTATATTTTATAGAGCCAAGAGTATTTCTAAAAGGAGTAATCAAAGAAATTCAATCTCTTGGAACATTTAGGAAGACAACAACGTTATTCATATTTGTTCATACAAATGTTAAGCAGTACATTTTAAATTGCAGCATTTTTTATTAAAGTACCTAAAATTATACAATTCTACGAATCAAAACTAAATATTTTATGAATCAATGTTTAATTTACTTACGAATCAACGTTACATAATTCTGCGAATCAACATTAAATTCCTTTACAAATCAACGATACATAGCTCTACAATTTAAACACAACCTTAACCTAACCCTTTCCACCACAGACTAACCTTTCAACCGAACCGTCGTTAAGTGGCCAGTGACACTTTATGCAAATGTTCCGAATGAATATTTCTTTCAGCGCATCCAAACTTCCAAAACTTTTGCGGCCCAAGCTGGGTAGGGAATATAAAGTTGTTCTTTCCTCCAGTTCCGAAAGTTCATCAACCCCCCCCCCCCCCACTCCCCCGAGGAGTAATTAATTTGGATCCCTTTGCATTATTCAGATTTCGTCCTCCAAACATCTTGGACGAGGAGAGGAATATTACTCAAAGAATTCTATGGGTATCTCTTTCATGTGTGTACTGATTAAACACTTCCACGGTCGCGGTCTTAAACTGAACTCATGCGGGTGCATTATAATTGTGCTCCGCTGATGGGATTACAGTTTAGCCAAATGGTTTATAAAGCAGTTCCTCTATTCAATAGAATGGTTTGTTTGTTATTATTTATTTGATTTACTTATGTTGTAATTACTCAACTATAATTATTTTTATAGTTACTATAATATGTTTTGTATTATGTACTTTAAATACAGTATTATACATAAATGTACTGTATACATAACTATTACTGCATAAAAGTACTTTATAACATACTATTATGTACTGTATTACAGTTATTATTTTCTGTACTGTAATTATTACTATATGAACTATATTACAGTTATTATGTTATTGCATTTATTATATTATGTAATTTAATTATTACTACATTATGCATTGTATTGCAATTATTATATTACTATAATTATTACTATGTTATGTACTATATTGCTATATTATTATTACAGTACATAATGTAATTATTATGTTATTATTATATTATTATTACAGTGCATAATATAATCATAAAGTTATTAAAATATGTACTGTAATTATTACTATGTTATGGACTGTATTACTATATTATTATTACAGTGCATAATATAATCACTAAGTTATTAAAATATGTGCTGTAATTATTACTATGTTATGGACTGTATTACTATATTATTATTACTGTGCATAATATAATCACTAAGTTATTAAAATATGTACTGCAATTATTACTATATTACGTATTACAGTTATTATATTATGTACTATAATTATTTTTAATAAAGTGAATTTGTAAATGAATTTTGGTGTACGAACTATGTAATAAAGTTATTTTCTTGATAAAATATTAACTTTTATAAAAATACTTGAATTATATTTTTTTATTAATCAACAGTGCAGTATTATACATTGAAATTCAAACTATACATGCATTTATCTACAAAACTCAAGTGATATGTAATATTTAAGCAACCAGCTATTAAATGGTAGAAAAACTTTGTGATCAATTCAATGAACACCCGAATCTGTAGAAATGTGATTGGTATGCAAATATAAGGAATAAGGTATTGTGAATGATATAACACACCGCAGAACCTGTCAAATCAAGATGCAAGAAGTCAAGATTATCATTCAAAAGTCAACATTTTGGGAAATCCTAAATGATTAGAACATTTATAACTGTTGATTAATACAGTGAACACCCAAATTTATAGAAATGTGATTGGTATGCAAATATAAGGAAAAAGAAGTCATAAGTGACGTAAGACAATGCAGAACTGTGAAGACAATACGCAAGAAATCAAGATGATCATAAAATAGTCAACCTTTTCAGCAAGTTTAAATGATTCTGATGTTTATGACAGCTATTTATCAATCCAATGAACATCCAAGTCTATAGAAATGTGATTGGTATGCAAATATGGAGTACACGATGTCATAAGTGACATGAGGCAATACACAACCTGTGAAGTCAAGATTAGCATTCAAGAGTCAACATATTCGTCAGTGATAAATTAAATGATTAAAATGATTTAAACAATTTAAATGATCTTGATGTTTACTACATTTATTACATAATTCTTTCATGAGTAAAGAGAGATGGTGATAAAGAACAATTGAAGTTGAAGGAGTTCATATCCTTCACAATTTAACATCCGTTTGTTGATCTCCGTCTTGGACAGACAAGCATTTGTGCCAAAGTTCACATTTTCAATAAAGTCTTTCTTTTCTAGACTTTATGCTGTATGCATTTTATTCAGTTCTGCAATAGTATGCTTTCTTTATTCCTTAAATACAAAAATATCTTTCTTTATTCTGAATTTCATGTCTCCCGGGTGATTTCAATGTTTCGCTTAAATTCCTTTTATCTTATCTTATTTTTTATTTCTCTTGGGATTTCCCTTTTTACCAACTTTAAATAACACAAACAACTATCAAATAAGAATTTATGTGCATTTAAAGGACATTGCATTACATTTCAAGGACATAATCATACATTTCTTTACACTTATACGTTTACAAAAGAAAGTTTGTCCAAAGAATTAAGTTGAGAAACCATTAAAAATCCCTTTTTGATTTTTTTAATCTTCCCTAAAGTGAACTTCTAACTATTGTAATATCAAATAAGTGTAAAGTTACAGTAAAAAATACTTTTATTGTACATTAAACATAATTTTAGTCTTTTAGATGAACGTTTTCTTTTCATAACTAAATTGTTCCCTGTCCAAAATTAGTCCATTGGTATTTTTCCAAGATCTTTATTTTAATTCTTAATTCTTTTAAGTGCCAGCTAAGTAATTCTGGAACGAACAGGACAACATGAAGTTTTGAAATATAGCATTTAATTATTTTTCTCTCTGGAGATAAAAATAAGTGAACAGTTCATGTATACTCATTTAAATTTTCTGGTGCTGAAAGGATTTAGAAAATTATCTCTTAAACTTTAATTTTTTTCTCAGTTTCTTTTTGAAAAGAACCTACAACATTGTTTAATGGACATTTAGCACAACGATTGAGGGGTAATTAATTGCTGCTGTTTTTAAAGCAACTTTTCTCTTCTCTAAATTTAAACTTGGTTGTTTAAAGAGAATTATGAAATTTGAGGGGTGGATAAAATGGCAATGGTAACGATAAAATGCCTTAAAAAGGAAAAAGTTGTTTTTAAATATAACTCTTTATTATTTTATTATGCAAACAAAGAGCATTAATATTCAAATGAAGGTCATCAATATGGAAGAGTAGCATAAAATGGTTTTCGTGTGGAAACAGTAAACGTTTTAATCAGCTATTTATAATGTATATAGTAACGTCTCAGGCTACATTATACTTATAACGCTTCAAAAAGAGAATCATTTTCAGGTCCGTGGGAACAGTTTAATTTTTATTGAAGAGCATTATATATATATATATATATATATACAGAGAGAGAGAGAAAGAGAGAGAGAGTGAGAGAGAGAGAACTCATGGTTATTACAAATTATTATTTACAGCAACAAAAAATTAAAAATAACGAAATAAATTTGATAAACCAGAGCAGTTCATTCCAAGGATGGAGAATTTCAGAATTCTGGAGTTTACGACGTATCTAATGTAACCGGCGTGCAGCAGACCTTAATTATCACACGGCGTGATACACGGAATTATAAGAGGCTCACTCTGAGACAGGCGGAATCTCTGGCCTGTTCAATCACCTTCAGAAAAAGAGAAAAATAGCCTCGTCGTAGAACATTCTTATTTTCTTCTCCAAAAACCTTCCTTTAAGAAAATCCGTTAAGGGGGGAAGGGGAAGCTTCCATCACTTCTCATTGGAGTGGACACTTCCTTAGCTCATGGTCTATCACCAATCATGATGTAGCAACTCATGACCTAGTTCATATTCCCTTCGTAATTGTTTCGACCTGAGAAGGTCGCACAGACAAACGCTAATTTCATGAGGTGTCATTAACCATGACACTGAATATCTACGATCAGATTTGAGCACCAGGTTGTTCTCAGTAGTACAAAACACTAATTGCATGTAGCATAAATATCCGCGATACTGTTTATCTGCTGTCAGATTTGAGTGATAGATTGTTATTATGCACTTGTTTAGAATATACATTTCTTTCCCCTGGGAACAGAAATACCACTATATATATATATTATATAAATATTAGAGGCCACGAAAACAGTGTTTTGTTAATTATATATATTTTTGAGATTTAACGAAGTTTACTTATTTACAGAAAAATCTATAAAGCAAAATCACAAGATACACAACTTTACTTTCATTTAGAATTTGCTCATGTCCTCTGCATTTAAAATATTTTTAAGAAAGAAAAAAATAATATAGCTAATTTTGAATGTTACTTTAGAAAAACGTTATTTACTGCACTTTTTTTCTAATAGTTTGAAAACCATAATTTAAAAAAAAATATATGAAGGACATAAAATGTACTAATACCTCGATGGTTGTCTATGCTGTTTTTTACTTTAAATTCAGGCAATTTGTTCCAAACGTAGAAAAAATAATATGGCTTTCTAGAAGTCGACAAAACAGTGGAAAAAAAAAAGATATTTGCGATGATTTATCGTTTATAAAAATTGAAAATACTTTTTTGTTTCAATTTCGAGATACATGTTTTCTTTTCTTTCTCAACAGATATAAACGTTTTCTGAATGAAATCATAAAAACGTCAAAAATTCACTACATATGGACAGTAAATTAGAAAAAAAAAAAGATTTTTTTTTGTTTTTAAACATTAATGTATTTGTTTGTTCAAGTTTTGTTTTTTATTATCCAAAATGTAGGCAAAAACTTTTATTAAGCATGCAATGAAACTTGATGTACTTTTGTTTGAAATAAAAATATCTAATTAAATTTTATATATTTTTACATTTTATTTAAAAATAATTTTATTATTTATAATTCTAAAATATATTTATAGAAAAAAAAGTTAAGCTTTTGCATTTAAAGTATGTAAAGCTTACATATAAAATTTGAACTCCTAGAAATATTTATATTTTTAGATGTTATTCACACTAAATTCAGAGCTATCTTAATTATTTTTTTATTCTATTTAAGTGTGATACTAACCAATGTATACTATAAATTCCAATATATGTACCAATGTATATAAATTCAAAAAAAGGTACCAATACATTATTAGACACTAACACTAATACCCTTGGAAACATGGATACCATGCATGCTATATGCTATGGTACTTTAATAATAAGAAAAATTATTGTATAGCAAACGGTTTACTTAAATTTATGTATATGATTCAAATTAATTGATAATGTTCAGTAATTGAAATCTCAAAACAAAGGACTCATCTCTGTGTAAATGTAAAACTTATATAGATATAAAATTTAACTTGTTAGGTATATTTATATTCTTATTTGTTAATGACACTTAAATTCAGAGCTATTTTAGTTACGTTATTTATTTAGTTTGAGTGTGATGCTTATTCAAATATTTTAGAAACATCTTTTAAAAATTTGTTATTGTGTGTTCTTTTATTAATGTAGCGATGTATACCATAAACTTATACTCAAAATAAGGTTCCGATACATTCATTATTAAACACTAAAATTAATAACCATGGAAGAATGGATCCCATAAATATGGTATGGTATTTTAACAATAGGTAATAGTTTAATAATAAAAATTCAAATCAAAACTTTTTAATAGTTTATAACAATTATTTTCCAATACATTCATTATTAAACATTAAAATTAATAACCATGGAAGAATGGATCCCATAAATATGGTATGGTATTTTAACAATAGGTAATAGTTTAATAATAAAAAATCAAATCCAAACTTTTTAATAGTTTATAACAATCATTTTACTTAAATGTATACATGATTCAAATTATTTAATACTGTTGAGTAATTGAAATTTTTAAATAAAGGATTTTAAATTGTAATTGCTAATATTTTATTAAGAGTCTTCGCATGTTTGTAATTACTATTTTTCCTAATGGTTAGATCTGTTATCTAAAAGAACTTCAATCAGCTGCAAAAAGCCGACAGTGCGATTTTTTTTCTACAGACACAGAAAATAAGTTGCGTGTAGAACATCCCAATTTTTTAGAAGCAGTTTCATTCATAACTTGGCTAACAAAAGAGTTTTTCCCTAAATGTCTTTTTCCCCTGCTAACGAGTCTTTTACCTTCCAGAAAAGAACACAGATAAGCAAAGGAAGTAAGAGTCCATAAATCCAGCATGGCGTTATCGCTCTATTCAGTTCTACAAAAAACATTCTTTCTTTTCTTTTTTCTTTTCTTGAAATCTATTCTTGTGTTAGCGAGATTTATTTGATACTGCAAACTTGTAGACTTCTTGACTCAGTAGGTGGCAGATATCAGTAATAAATAATTAAACTATAAAAAAAGTTTGAAAGAGTTTCAGTTGTCAGAAAGCTTGAGTATCGCAATAACCGAGACGATATTTATAGATTTTATTTTGCTGTTGAAACTTGTAGATTTATGAGAGGTAATGATTACTTTCTGGAAGGTTTTTGGGAAGGAAATTCTCATCATGTTTTTCGAAAAAGCGTTTGATTTTTTTTTTATCAGTTTTTGCTTAGTGCTTAATTAGCAATAAATAAATCAAAGCCATAAAACAATAAATAAAAGGATCTATATTCCAGAAGTCTGTTCCTATATTTTGAGGAGCAATGATTATTTTTATCAATTATTTAATCAAACGAATCTAATCTCTTGGAATATTTATTAAGGCAATGAAGTTGTTAATATTTGTTCATATAATATTTAAGCAGTACCATATCAAATAAATTTTTTCAGAATTAAAAAACATTTATTCAATTACAAAATATCAAATTTATGTCGAATATTGCGTTTCAAACATTGATAAACAAATTAAAAATATTAAAAAATAGTAATGATTCAAAATAATATTTTTATTTTTTATATTAATATAATATATTTTTAAATTAAGAAATCCTTGGTGATTCAGCTCAAAAGACGCTTATTAAAAAAGGTAAAAATATATATTTTATCACAATTTGATAAAAATATTACTCAGCAATCTAAATATTTTAGTTTTGAAAAATTATTTATATGAAAAATTATTATTTATTTTTTTAAATCCATAAAAAATTTAAATTTATATAATATATATATTAGTTTATTTTAATATGATATTATATTTTATAAAAAAAATATTGTAAGAATATTATTATTATGAAAACATAAAAATGTATACAAATATTAAGATTATCTGTTGCTGTAAAGTAAATTGTCTTTTAAAAATTTGTAATTTTTTATTTACTCGTAAACGAATCATACACAATGTTTAGAAATTTTTACAAATTTCTTCAAACATTCAATATTTGTTTTAGATATTGCATTCGCTTTTATTTGAAAATGTTGAGTAATTGAAATTTAATAGTAAGTATTTTAAATAAAAACTGCTAATAATTATATTTTTAAATGTTTTTCTACGTTGGTAATTACTATTTTTCAAAATTCTTAGAGCTTTTATTTAAAAGAACTGCAATCAACTGCCAAAGATGACGGTGCAATTTTTTGTCTGCAGACGCAGAAAATAATTTGCGTGTACGACATCCCAATTTTTTAGAAGCAGTATCATTCATAACTTCACTAACAAAAGAGTTCTTTTTTTCCGAAATGTCTCTTTCCCCAGCTCACGAGTCTTTTACCTTCCAGAAAAGAGCACAGATCAGCAAAGGAAGTAAGAGTCCATAAATCCAGCATGACGTTATCACTCAGTTCTACAAAAACCTTTCTTTCTTTCTTTTTTTTTCTTTTCCTGTAATCTATTCTTGTGTTAGCGAGATTTATTTGATACTGTAAACTTGTAGACTTCTCGACCCAGTAGACGGCAGATATCAGTAATAAATAATTAAACTATAAAGAAGAAAAGTTTGAAAGAGTTTCAGTTGTCAGAAAGCTTGAGTATCGCAATAACCGAGACGATATTTACGGCTTTTATTTTGCCGTTGAAGCTTGTAGTTTTATGAGAGGTAATGATGACTTTCTTGGAGCTTTTTGGGAAGAAGATTCTCATCATGTTTTTCGAAAAAGCATTTGATTAATTTTTTCATCGTTTTTGCTTACTATTTGATTAGCAATAAATAAATCACAGCCATAAAACAATAAATAAAAGTTATCTATATTCTAGAAGTTATTTTGAAGAGTAAGGATTTTTTCCAACAATTATTTAATCAAACAAATCTAATCTCTTCGAACATTTAAGAAGAAAACGACGCTGTTCAGATTCGTTCGTACAAAAGTTAAACAGTACCTTATGAATTGCTGTATTTCAGAATTAATTAAAAAAATATTAGTATTTTAATAATTATTAAATTTTATTTACTCGTAAAGGAAACATACATAATGTTTAGAAATTTCTACAAATTTTATTTAAACTTCCAATATTTGTGCTAGCTATTGTATTCGCTTTTATTTGATAATGTTGAGTAATCGAAATTTCTAAGCAAATGATTTAAAATTGAAATTGCTAATAATTCTTTTCTTAAAGTTTTTGTATATTGATAATTAATATTTTTCCTAATGCTTAGATCTTTTATCTAAAAAGAACTACAATCAACGGCAAAAGCTGACAGTGCATTTCTTTGCCTCTAGACTCAGAAAATAATTTGCGCGTACGACATCCCAATTTTTTAGAAGCAGTACCATTCATAACTTGGCTAACAAAAGACATTTTTTCGAAATGTCTCTTTCCCCAGCTAACGAGTCTTTTTACCTTCCAGAAAAGAACACAGATGAGAAAAGGAAGTAAGAGTCCATAAATCCAGCATGACGTTATCACTCAGTTCCACAAAAACCATTCTTTTTTCCTTTTTTCTTCTCTTGTAATCTATTGTTGTGTTTTCGAGATTTACTTGATACTGCAAAATTGTAGACTTCTCGACGCAGTAAGGGACAGATATCAGTAATAAATTATTAAACTATAAAGAAGAAAAGTTTGAAAGAGTTTCAGTTGTCAGAAAGCTTGAGTATCGCAATAACCGAGACGATATTTACGGCTTTTATTTTGCTGTTGAAACTTGTAGTTTTATGAGAGGTAATGATGACTTTCTTGGAGCTTTTTGGGAAGGAAATTCTCATCATGTTTTTCGAAAAAGCATTTGATTAATTTTTTCATCGTTTTTGCTTACTATTTGTTAGCAATAAATAAATCACAGCCATAAAACAATAAATAAAAGTTATCTATATTCTAGAAGTTATTTTGAAGAGTAAGGATTTTTTCCAACAATTATTTAATCAAAGAAATCTAATCTCTTGGAATAGAAGGCAACGATGTTATATCCTTTCATACAAAAGTTAAGCAGTAACTTAAGAATTGCAGTATTTCTGAATTAAAAAACATTTATTTAATTACAAAACCCGAAATTCATATCGAATATTAAACTTTAAATATCAATAAATAAATTAAAAATATTAAAATAAGAATAATGATACAAAATACTAATACATGTTTTAAAATTCAGAAATATTTGTTAATTTAGTTTAAAAAATATATATAAAAAATGATAAAAAACAAATATTTTATCAAAATTTGATAAATATATTGCCCATTATTCTAAATATTTTTATTTTTTAAAAAATATTATTTTTATATATCATATATAAATATATTATATTATTTATATAATATATAAATATATAGTATATATATTAATTTATTTTAATATAATATTATATTTTATAAAAAAAATATTATTATTATAAAAATATCAAAAGATTTAGATTATCAGTTGCTGTAAAGTTAAATGCCTATAAATAATTATAATTTTTTATTTACTCGTAAGCGAATCATACACAATGTTTAGACATTTTATAAAATTTCTTCGAACTTCCAATATTTATGCTAGCTTTTGTATTCGCTTTTAGTTGATAATGTTGAGAAATTGAAATTTCTATGCAAATGATTTTAAATTGAAATTGTTAATAGCTTTTTTATATTGGTAATTACTATTTTTCTTAATGATTAGATTTCTTATCTAAAAAATCTGCAATCAAGTGCAAGAGATGGAAGTGAAATTTTTTGTTTACAGACGAGGAAAATAATTTGCGTGTACGATATCCCAATATTTTAGAAGTAGTACCATTCATAACTTGGCTACCACAAGAGTTTTTTCCAAAATGTCTCTTTCCCCAGCTAACGAGTCTTTTACCTTCCAGAAAAGAACACAGATAAGCAAAGGAAGTAAGAGTCCATAAATCCCCAGTATGGCGTTATCGCTCTACTCAGTTCTACAAAACCATTCTTCCTTTCTTTTTCTTTTATTGTAATCTATTCTTGTGTTGGCGAGATTTATTTGGTACTGCAAACTTGTAGACTTCTCGACCCAGTAAGTGGCAGATATCAGTAATAAATAATTAAACTATAAAGAAAAAGTTTGAAAGAGTTTCAGTTGTCAGAAAGCTTGAGTATCGCAATAACGTAAAAGATATTTATGGCTGATGGGTCTTTTATTATGTTGTTGAAACTTGCAGTTTTATGAGAGGTAATGATTACTTTCTAGAGCTTTTTGGGAAGGAAATTCTCATCACCTTTTTCGAAACAGCATTTGATTTATTTTTTATAGGTTTTTGCTTACTGCTTGATTAGCAATAAATAAATCACAGCCACAAGACAATAAATAAAAATTATCTATATTATAGTAGACTTTTTCTATATTTTGAGAAGAAAGGGGTATTTTTATCAATTATTAGATCAAGCAAATCTAATCTCTTGAAACATTTAGGACGGCAACGATGTTGTTCATATTCCTACAATGAACACCCAAATCTATAGAAATGTGTTTTTTATGCAAATGTAAGGAACAAAATGTCACAAGAGACATGAGGCATTGCAGAACCTGTGAAGTCAAGATTAACATTCAAGAGTCAACATATTCAATAAGTTAAAAATTATTCTGATGTTTACAACATTTATTACACATTCGGTATTGGAGAAAAGATAGACGGTGTAAAACAACAATTGAAATTATAAGTGTCCGTAACCTTCATAATGTTGATTTCCCTCTTGGACAGACAAGTATTTGTACCAAAGTTAACATTTTTGATAAAGCCTTTCTTTTCAAGGTTTTATACAGATGCATTTTATTCAGTTTTGCAGTAGTATGCTCCTTTTATCCTTTAAATAAAAAATTTCTTTCTTTATTCTGAATTTCATGTCTCCTGGGCGATTTCAATGCTTTGCTTAAATTCCTTTTATTATCTTATCTTACTTTTTCTTTGTCTTGGGATTTCATTTTTTTTAACCAGCGTAAAATAACATAAACAACCATCAAAAAATAATTTCTAAACATTTAAATAACAATTACGAAACACTTTATAATAAGTTTCAACATTTCTAGGACATAATCATGTATTTCTTGACACTTATATGTTTACTGAAGAAAATTTGTACAAAGAATTAAATTGAGGAACAATTAGAGATTCCTTTTGATATTTTTAATATTCCAGGGTGAACTATTAACTATTGTAACGTCAAAATAAGAAGTTACAACAACGAGTATTTTTATTGTACATTAAAAGTTGTTTTTAAGTATAACCCTTTATTATTTTATTATGCAAACACAGAGCATTAATATTCAAATAAAGGTCATCAATGTGAAAGAGGAATATAAAATGCATTTCTTTGGAAACAGTAGACGTTTTAATAAATTATAGAATAAATATACATATATATATATATATATATATATATATGCATATATTGTAACGTTTCAGCCTATACTAGACTTATAACGGCTACAAAAAGAGGGACACTTTAATTTTTATTTAATAGCATAGTATATATATATGCAAAACTATGGGCTAGTACAAAATATTATTTAAAAAATGAAAAATAAAGAGTTACATTTGATTCACAAGTGCATTTCTCTCCGAGGATGGAGACTCTCAGAGTTTGGGAGTCTACAACGAATCTAATGCACCCAAGTCTGCACCCGGTCTCATTAGAGTGGACACATTCTTAGCTCATGGTCTGTCCCCAATCATGATGCTGAACTCATGACCTAGTTCATACTCCTTCTGTAATAGTTTTGACCTCTGAAGGTCACATAGAAAATCGCTAATTTTATGAGGTCTCATTAACCATGGCACTGAATATCTACTATCAGATTTGAGTGTCAGGTTGTTCTCATTAATGCAAAACACTAATTGCATGTAGTATAAATATCCGCGATACTGTTTATCTGCTGTCAGATTTGAGTGATAGATTGTTGTTATGCACTTGTTTAGAATATACATTCCTATCCCCTGGGAACAGAAATAATACTATATATATATATATCTATATATATATATATATTAGATATATTAGAAGCCACGAAAACAGTGTTTTGTTATTTTTATATATTTTTGAGATTTAACGAAATTTATTTATTTACAGAAAAATCAATAAATCAAACTCACACGATACACAACTTTACTTTCATTTAAAAATTATTCATGCCATCTGCATTTAAAATATTTCTAAGAAAGAAAAAAATAACTTAGCTAATTTTGAATGTTACTTTAAAAAAACGTTATTTACTGCACTTTTCTTCTAATACTTTGAAAACCATAATTTAAAAAATATATATAAGTAGTACATAAAGTATACTAATACCTCGCAGGTTGTTTATGCACTTTTTGCTTTAAATTCGGGCAATTTGCTCCAAGCTTAGAAAAAATGATATTGTTTTCTAGAAGTCGAATAAACATTGGAGAAAAAAAGATATTTCCAAGGATTTAACGTTTATAAAAATTGAAAATGTTTTTTTTTGTTTCATTTTTGAGATACATGTTTTCCCTTCTTTCTCAGTAGATATAAACGTTTTCTGAAAGAAAATATACGGCATTCATAAAAATCTCAAGAAATTCCCTAAATATCGACAGTAAATTATAAAAAAAAAAGATTTCTTAGTTGTTTTAAAAAATTTCTTTTATTTGTTTTTAAATATTAATATATTTGTCTGTTCAAGTTTTGTTTTTTATTACCCAAAATGTTAACAAAAATTTTCATTCTTCAAGCATTGAAATTTAACATATTTTTGTTTGTTGTAAAAATCTATAATTAAATTTCATGTATTCATGGATTTTATTTAAAAATAACGTTAAAATTTATAATTATAAAATATTTTTATTAAAAAAAAAGTTCGCTTTAAATCGTTTTTTGGAATGTTTAGGAATATTTATACTTTTTGATGTTAATTACGCTTAAAAAGATAAAACAAAATATAAAAAAAAATAAAATAATAAAAAAAATATATATATATATATATATATAATTTTGTATTTTATATTTAATAATAAAAATATTAATATTTTAAAAATATTTTTATATTAAAAAAGTATTTAGATTTTCTGTTGTTAAAAAATAAATTGTTCTTTTATTATTATTAAAATTTTTTCTAATGCTTATATCTTTTATCTGATACATGTGCAATCTACTGCAAAAAAAATCACAGTGCAATTCTTTTGTCTCCAGACAAAGGAAAATATATTGCGTGTACGACATCCCAATTTTATAGAAGCAGTACCATTCATAACATGGCTAACAAAAGAGTTTTTTTCCGAAATGTCTCTTTCGCCAGCTAACGAGTCTTTTACCTTCAAGAAAAGAACACAGATCAGCAAAGGACATAAGTGACCATAAATCCAGCATGACGATATCACTCTACTCAGCTCTACAAGAACCATTCTTTCTTTCTTTCTTTATTCTTTTCTTCTAATCTATTCTTGTGTTAGCGAGATTTATTTGATACTGCAAACTTGTAGACTTCTCGACCCAGTAGGTGGCAGATATCAGTAATAAATAATTAAACTATGAAGAAAAAAATTTCAAAGAGTTGCAGTTGTCAGAAAGCTTGAGTATCGCAATAACCGAGACAATATTTATGGCTTTTATTTTGCTGTTGTATTTTTATGAGAGACAATTATTACTTTTTTGAGTTTTTTCAGGCAGGAAATTCTCATCATGTTTTTCGAAAAAACGTTTGATTTATTTTTTATCGGTTTTTGTTTACTGCTTGATTAGCAATAAATAAATCACACCCACAAAACCATAAATAAAACGGATTTATATTTTAGAACTCTTTTTCTGTATTTTGAGGAGTAGGGATTTTTTCTAACAAATATTTAATCAAAGAAATCTAATCTCTTGGAATATTTAGGAAGCCAACGATATTGTTCATATAAAAAAAGTTAAGTAATACCTTATAAATTGCAGTATTTCAGAATTTGAAAAATATTAATTCAACTGCAAAGTACCAAATTCATATCCAATGATATATTTTAAACATTAGTAAATAAATTAAAAATATTAAAAAATAATAATGATACATAATACCAATATTATTTTTTAAATTATGATAACACAAATATTTACACAAATAGAGATAAAAAAACAAATATTTTATCAAAATTTTATAGACATATTGCTCAGCAAATCTAAATATTTTTAATTTGGAAAAAATATGTATTATTATATGAATGAAATAACAAATGAAATTATATTTATAAATGAAAATTATTATTTATTTTTTAAAACATATAAAAATGTTATATTAATATATTATATATATCTATTATATTACTTACATAATATATATTAATTTATTTTAACATAATATTGTATTTTATAAATAAATATTGTAATAATAATATTATTATAAAAATATAAAAATGCTTAGATTATCTGTTGCTGTAAAGTAAATTGTCTGATAATAATTATTATTTTTTACTTACTCGTAGACGAACCATACACAATGTTTAGAATTTTTTACGAATTTCTTCAAACTTCCAATAATCGGGCTAGTTATCTTATTCGCTTTTATTTGATAATGTTGAGTAATTGAAATTTCTAAGCAAAGGATTTTAAATTGAAATAAAAAAAAGGTAAACAAAAGGCTTTCTTAAAGGTTTTTGTATGTTTGTAATTACTATTTTTCCAAATGCTTAGATCTTTTATCTAAATGAACTGCAATCAACTGCAAAAAGCTGACAGCGCAATTTTTTTGTCTGCAAACACAGAAAATAATTTGGGTGTACGACACCTCTATTTTTTAGAAGCAGTACCATTCATAACTTGGCTAACAAACGAGTTTTTTTTCCGAAATGTCTCTTTCCCCAGCTAACGAGTCTTTTACCTCCCAGAAAAGAACACAGATCAGCAAAGGAAGTACGAGTCCATAAATCCAGCATGGAGCTATCGCTCTACTCAGTTCTACAAGAACCTTTCTTTATTTTTCTTTTTTTCTTTTCTTGTAATCTATTCTTGTGTTAGCGAGATTTATTTGATACTGCAAACTTGTAGACTATTCGACCCAGTAGGAGGCAGATATCAGTAATAAATAATTAAACTATAAAGAAAAAAGTTTGAAAGAGTTTCATTTGTCAGAAAGCTTGAGTATTGCAATAATCGAGACGATATTTATGGCTTTTATTTTGCTGGTGAAACTTGTAGTTTTATGAGAGGTAATGATTACTTTCTTGAAGCCTTTTGGGAAGGAAATTCTCATCATGCTTTTCGAAAAAGTGTTTGATTTATTTTTTATGTGATTTTGCTTACTACTTGAGGAGCAACAAATAAATCACTGTTATAAAACAATAAATAAAATGTATCTATATTCTAGAAGTCCTTTTTTCTATATTTTGAGGAGAAAGGATTATTTTTATCAATTGTTTAATCAAACATATCTAAGGTGTTGAATATTTAGGAAGACAACGAAGTTGTCCATATTTGTTCTTATAAAAGTTAAGCAGTACTTTATGAATTGGGTATTTCAGAATTAATTTTTTTTATTCAATAAGAAATATTAAGGAATTGATAGTCGAGCGACTAGCGCTCTGGCTCTATAAGCCACAGATTTCGAATCTCAGAGATGAAATGCATGCTCACTGTGGTTGTGAATCCATTTTAAACCGTAGGTCTGTCTTACGCTGTAAAACGAGAACGTCTCCAAATTTGCCAGTAGGCAGACGGCCTCTGCCCACCTTGAGGCTGTTGCGACAACGATAATAATAAAATACCAAATGCATACCGAAATACTATATTTTATGCATCAATGAATAAATTAAAATTTTTTAAAAATAATAATTAAACAAACTATTATCATATTTTTTAAATTAAGTAATCTATGTGGGTTTATCTTCATAAACACTTATAAAACAGATAAAAAACAAATAGTTCATTAAAATTTGATAAATATACTATGGATAGTGCGTTATTATATTGCACAACAATCTAAATATTTTTATTTTGAAAAAAAAATAATTAGATTGTCTGTTACTATAAAGTAAATTGTTCTTCCATTATTATTATTTTTATATATTTACAAACAAATAATAATAAATTTTAGGAATACTTGCAAATTTCTTGAAACTTCTAATATTTATGCTAGTTATTGTATTCGCTTTTAAAATAGTTTTTATTTTCTTCAATGGGATGCAAAACTTCAGAAGTATTTTGATGTTTTGGACTTGTACAGAAAATGAGCCACTCGTGAATTTCTAAAAGCCACTGAAGCAAGAAATGGAGAAACTTGAAAAGTTTTAAGAAAGAGATTTGACATGGTGGAGTTTACTAGAAGTAAAAGTTTAGATTTAAAATCTTTGAGCACTTCACATTTCTTAAAGTTTTAAGCTTCAACAACAATCAGACAGGATTGAAGAGTTTTGTTAAAATTTTGGATTCATGTAATATTTTTGACTTATTATTTTATTAGTTTGTTTTTTTATTTGATTCATTCTTGTTAGTAGGTGAAGGAAATATCAAGATTGTCTTAGCTATCGGCAAGGAGGATTTGGCTACGTTAGTGGCTATACAAAATAAATGATAAGTAATATGGAAACTTTCTTGCAACTGTGTTATATATATATTTAATAAGAGGCTTTTATCCTGGACCACTCACAAATAATGTTTACTTAATTTTGTGCTATTTCTTTTATTTTAAAGAAATTCTTATTATATATTGACGCTTAAATTCTGTTGTTAATTTCTGCTTTTAACATGAATGCTTTTGAAGTGTTACATAAAAGTCTAATATTATACAATATAGACAGAAGTTGTTTGTTGCGGTTAAAAATTAAAAAAATAAATTTTGAAATCTAAATTTCGATTTTAAAATTATTTTTCCCCCTGTATTTTAAACAATTTGAATTCTAAAATTGATTTCATAAAGGTAGGTAAAATGCAGGATGATTATTAACAAAAATACGTTTTTGATATAATATGACTCCCTAATTAGCCCTATCACAGGAAACTAACAAGCCCACTAGTTCGGTTTGATGTATTTTGAGGTATGCACTGAAGAATCATATGAAAAAGAACAGTTAAATTCTCAGAATTACGGTTACAGTGATAGGATTTCGAACACTTCAAATGGGAACACCTTCTTTTTATACTGAAATGTGATAGTGAAAAAATGGGATGGTGTAGCGAAAACCATAAATAACGTTAGAACGGTGAAAATTGTGGGCTTTAAGCAGACTGGGAAGAAAAGGGAAAGCAATTAATAATTACAGAGAAGCAACATAAAGCAAAACATTTTATTGCGTTTCACAAATTTTCTACTTGACTTTCATCACACACGAGGGCACAAATGCGGCATGCGGCAGATGATAGATGACACTGAAACATGTACCTTGTATCTGATGTCTGACGACATCTTTGAAATGAGAGTAAATGCTTACACGTTAGATTTCAGGTATTTTTACAGCGAAATGCTCTATCTGCCGCCGTGTATCTGCAAGATGTGGTTGCTCCATTTGAGAGGTTTTCTGCCAAACATTTTTTAACACAATAGTTTAGACAAAGTTATCTGCCATATCTGTTCATATTTCCGTGGCAGCCAAGATTCCTCAACCTTCGCTGTGGGAATACCTGACATCTAAAGTGTGTGTATTTAATTTTCAAAGTGCTTCTGATTTCAAATATGCTATCAGACGTCAGGTTAAACATATTGTTCTTGACAAGGAACATGTATCAGTGCTATTCACAATGTAGAAAATTTGTAAAACACATTAAAAACATTTTCTGTATGTTGCTCCTTTGTAACTATTGATTATTTTCGTTGTTTTTATTAGTTTGTCACGGGGCAGCATAATGCTACAGGTGCTCATGCATTTTGTGCTACAGGTATCTGTCAAATACTATTTATCGTTTTCCCTATTGAGATAACATTCCAATAAAAAAAGTAGCTGTTGCCATTTGAAATTATCTGTATATATATATATATATATACAGTTACATGGTTTCGATAATTTCAAATGGCAACAACTACTTTATATATATATATATACATATATGTAATGTATTATACAAAAAATATACTTCATTATCTTTAAATTTTTAAATATTTTGCAATTGACATGAAGAGAACTGGTTTCATCCCTTCAAAACACAAATAATCGTTCAGAATAGGAATTATAATAATAAGATCTCTCTCTCTCTCTCTCTCTATATATATATATATACACTGAAGTGACAAAAGTCATGGGATAGCAATATGCAAATTTTCAAATGGCAGTAGCATCACGTAGAACAGGTATAAATGCGTAGTGCTTTCGCAGAGCTTTAATTTCTGTTCAAGTTATTCATGTGAAGAGGTTTTGACGTGATGATGACCGCACGACGGGAATCAACAGACTTTGAACACGGAATGTTAGTTGGAGCTAGACGCATGGGTCATGCCATTTCGGAAATCGTTAGGGAATTCAACATTCCCAGATCCACTGTGTCAAGAGTGTGCCGAGAGTATGAAATTTCAGGCATAACATCCCACGCCTGTACTTAACGACCGAGACCGGCGACGTCAGCAAAGAGTCGTAAATTCTAACAGACAAGCAACACTGCGTCAAATAACCGCAGAAATCAATGTGGGACGTACAAGGGACTTGTCTGTTAGAACATTGCGGAGAAATTTGGCTTTCTTGGGCTATTCCAGCAGAAGACCGACTCGAGTGCCTTTACTGACAGAACGACATCACTTGCAGCGACTCTCGTGGGCACGTGAGCATATCGGTTGGTCCCTAGATGAATGGAAAACAGTCGCCTGGTCCGATGAGTCACGATTTCAGTTGGTAAGAGCTGATGGTAGGGTTCGAGTGTGGCGCAGACCCCACGAAGCCATGGACCCAAACTGTCAGCAAGGCACTGTTCAAGCTGGTGGTGGCTCCGTAATGGTGTGGGCTGTTTTTTCATGGCATGGACTTGGTCCTCTGGTGCGACTGGACCGAACATTGACTGGAAATGCTTATGTTCAGCTACTTGGAGATCACTTGCAGCCATTCATGGACTTCATGTACCCAAACAACGATGGGATTTTTATGGATGACAATGCGCCATGTCACCGGGCCACAACTGTTCGCGATTGGTTTGAAGAACATTCTGGACAATTCCAACGAATGATCTGGCCACCTAGATCGCCCGACATGAATCCCATCGAGCATTTATGGGACATCATCGAGAGGACTGTTCGTGCCCAAAATCCTGCACCATCAACGCTTTCGCAATTATGGACGTCTATCGAGACAGCATGGCTCAATAATCCTGCAGAAGACTTCCAACGACTTGTTGAGTCCATGCCACGTCGAGTTGCTGCATTTCGCCGGGCGAAAGGAGGGCCGACACGATATTAAGAGGTATCCCATGACTTTTGTCACTTCAGTGTATATATATATTATATTAATTTTTAAAGAAGATAACCACATTTATCATATTTATTGCGATGCATTATTCATTCATTTTCCAAATTATCATAATAGTCGCAGCTGGCATGAATGAGAATTCCCTATTTTTTAGAAATAAGGAGATGTAATCTAGATTGCAACATTATGTGAATATGGGGGATATTTGTTGCTGGAAATCCTTTTGAAAGCCCATGCCCTCAGTCATTGACTACTGACTGACTTATTGTAACATACAAAAATAAGACAAGATGTACAACACACAAAATCAATGTGGGCGTATTAATGCATTAGCAAATCAAACAAATGACTGAACATGAAATATAACTACAGCTAGGCACGGTAATTTTGAATTACATAATATTAAAAGCCACTATGTTACAGAGTTGAGCTAGCCTTTGGTGTGCATTTTTCAAATAGTTCCCCTTCTATGAAATATATTGTTTTTTTAAAAATTATTCCAAATTTGGATCAAAACAATTTTTAAAAAATTTACCACACTTATCATATTTACTGTAGTAATGCGTGATTCATTTTCTAACTTCATCATAATAGTCTCAGCTGGTATGAAT
>BPLQ01005147.1:0-137208 GCA_021605075.1 Caerostris darwini
ATATTGATATATCTGCTGCGTTAGAGACCCCTGAAAAGGACTATATTTTGACTTGAAAACAGGCATAATTTTTAATCGGGCTGCATTGATGAACGCCATTACATATAGCACTACCCAGGAGGCACGTGTAGCTTGAAGTATGTTACGGATTCGAGTAATACTACCCCCATGGAAACTCCATGTGGGATACACATCAATTTCCTCTACTGGCCTTTTGTAATATCATAACCTGGGTACATTTTTTATCAGTCACATAGATGTCTCACACAAATTTACCTGTCAAGTTACAAATTTGACAATTGTTTCTTAATGCGCTGTTTTTATGGAGGTTATAATTATTTGAATACCAATGTTACATAATAATATATAATTTACAAGTTGAATGAAATGAATGAATATCTCTGAAATATTGAATTTTAAAGAATAAGATATAGTTTCCTTATGAGAAAACGTTTCTTTTACAAGATTTTGGAAAATGTCATTTAAAGGAAATCTTATGCATGGAAAGAAATTAAGCTCCCGAAATTCTTTAACAAAATTAAAGATATATGTATTAGTCCATCTTTTTTATTCTGCCATTTATTTTTTAAATCTCTACTCAGTTGTTCAATTCCATTAAAAACACTAAGTTTCAATATTACAAGCCTTGCCTTTCTTTAATTCATTTATCTTTTTATTTCCAATACTATATATTTATATATATTATTGTGATATATTTATTATTATTATATGTTTATTATATATTTAGCATAATAAAAAAAGGCATGTTTATTTTATTTTTAAATTTTCCTTAAGAATTCATTGGATAATAGACCAAATTATTTTCAGCAAACAGAAACAGGACTTAGAAGTCACTGCACGATCAAATTACCTGTAAATGCACAACTGTGAAGAATAAAGAATAAATTAGAAATTAATACTTTTTTATTTTATGCCCATCTCCGACTTCTCGATCATTAGTCGACGAGCAGCCCAAGACAGTAAAGAACGACAAAAAACAATCACTACAGTCATCGACAGTAACGCAAAAAGGGATACGGTTAAGAACAGTAGGGCATAGGATGAAGTGCTCTCCACTCATGGGCACGCCATAGTCGCAAAGGCGGCAGATACCTGTAGCAGCCAGTCCTATTCCATACAGGTGACTCTGTAAATAATCATGGCCCGTGACAAGTCTAAAGCAGGTCACGCAGACAGCTCTAGGCAAGGAACTGCGAATTCTTATTGACTTATTCCACTTTTTCTCAGAAGCCTTCTCTTTTTATAAGTTGAAACAGTTGAATTTAATAGCGAAAAATATATATCGCCTTATATGACGCAAAGAGAAATTAATACTGTAATATGCATCAAAATTCGTGCACCTTGACAGCGAATTTCAAACAATGATATTGTCCGCTGGTTATGCGTTCTTCTCGGAAGTTGTCGTCTTTCTTCTATTTATTGCTCGTAGGATGCATCCATTAGACAGATCCCTTAGTGTTTGAAATCAGCGTCATTCGTTACTAGTCATTACATTATTGTAAAACAGGCCAGGATTCATGCATAAAAAACTGATCTGACCGTCTAGCGTCAGTCTACCGAATAAGTCTGTCATTCTCAAACTCCAGCAACACATCGTCTCCAAACGCAGACTGGTTTGGTTTGTCGTTCTACTGTCATTTTTTTGCGCAATTTAGGCTAGTTAGACCGGGACCAGCAATTTAACGGGGATTCTGAGTCAAAAACAAACATCCATGCCACCGCCAGGATTCGAATCTGGAGTCTACGGTAATCCACACGGCCATGAGGCAGCTCCAACCGCATAAGACAAAAAGAATATATAATACTGCATGTTATTTATAGGTTAGAATGGCAAAAATTAACATCTTCCCCTAATGAGCCACAACAAAATCAAAAAAAATTCTTAAATTCTTTATTTCTTTTACGATTGAGGTTCAGAAAAACACTACCAAACCTTTTAAAATCCTTACATAATGAATATCAAGAAACATATACATACTTGGATACAGTAATTTATATTTTTAAAAAGTGATTGAGGAAGCAGCATTCCATATTGTTTGTATGCGCACCCAAAGTTCGTCTGCAGAAACAACAGGACGAGGCGAGAGCCGACCAAGTTTAAAAAGTGATACGCAGGCCAAAAGAAGGAGCTGAAATTGAACAGTCCTAGCTATGTCATTCTCTTTGAACTTGAAAAGTTAAATTTCATTATTTGATTACGAAATGTATTATACAGTCACTAAACTTATGCTTGTCTATTGGTTCCCGTAATATTTTTAAAATGGTGGAGGTGGCCGGCGATTCACTACCTAGCTCATATCATTCTAATGACCCTTAAGCTATTAATCTCTCACATTTTCTGATAGTTGCTTCGATAGTATCATAAGGGCACATAATACTACTGTGCTCAAAAAGTAAAACCAATTTTCAGTTTAAATTTCCCGGGCATATGGAATTTCAATTTTTTTTTCTTTTTTAGGTTGTTGACACTCTCCTTGACATCTGTGCGAAATGTGACGTCAAATTATTCATTAGTGTTTGTTTGAGTTACGCTTGGCTTTGTGAGACACTAAAAGTAATTCCGGCGATTTTTGAAATGTCTGAATTAATTGAGCAAAGAACTTGCAGTCAATTTTGTTTGCGAAATTAATTTTCGTGTGCGGAAAAGTATAGAATGTTGCAGATAGCATTCGGTGAGCAAACTATATCGGAAAGAATTGTTTAGAAGTGGTATAAACAGTTCAAAGAAGGCAGAAAACACGAAGACGGAGAGCCCTCTGGTCGACCCTCAACCTCAACTGACGAAGCTTACGTCCAAAAAATTAAACATTTGGTGCTTGTAAACCATCGATTTATAAAGGTTATAAAGGCATGTAATACTGCTTGCATTCATATAGGAATCGAATCATACAAGTGCTGAAGAAAAGATTAAAAAGAATTAAAAAGAAGAAAGATTAAAAAAAAGATTTGATCGCACGGATATCGTTATGTCATTGCATAAGCATAAACTTTTGTTAAAATATCTTGTTAAGTCATGACACAATGTAATAGGATTGAGAAAAATGTATGTTGCGATAGAAATTCAAGTAACTAGCTGTGGCTGCAATTGCTGCAACCCCGCCTAGTTATCGCAGATCACCGCAATAACTAGCTGTGGTTGCAGGAACTAATAGCAATTTATTGTGCCTAGTTATTTTCGAAAAATTACCAAATGAATTAAATTTTAATTTTAATCGGCAACGCAAAGCAAATGAATTATTTAACATTTCTCTTTTACTTCAATTTATAGGATGAGGTAACGCAAAAAAATTCCATTGTAAACGACTATTCCTCTAGAGATAACACTTGAGTTACAAAGTTACCCAAATAGGCCTCCTTACTCGAATAATGAAAGGGCCTAGTATTTAGGCAATAAATGCTCTAGCAGCGGAAGGGGGGGTCATTTTTATCGTCGGCAATTTGATTTGTGAAGAGTGCTTTCCACTCAAAGAGAAACTTGAGTACTTCCTCCTCTCCTAATAAATATATGGGTAGAGTCCCGGATGGTTTAAACCAAGTATTTTGCCTTTTATTAGCAAAAGCAGCTCACTTGCATCTTGATGTTGGAGAGGCGTTGCTTTGAGGTCAGTTTTATTTGCTCTCTCTTTATATATGTATATATATATATATATATATTCGATGATGAAAATGATAGAATCGATGTAAAAAGTTACAAATAATTATTAAAAATCATCTATAATTATTAATTAAAAAATTTTATAATTATTTTTAATCATTATAATAATTATGTGGGACCTGAAGGGCCGAGTGGCTAGCGCTCTGGCGCTCGGTACCACAAGTTTCGGGTTCGAGTCCTGGTGGTGTCATGGATGTTTGTAGTGGTCCGGAATCCACTTTAAACCGTAGGTCCCGGTCTTATATGACTGTTGGGCGCAGAGCTGACAACCCTACCCCGTAATAATAAAAACATCTCTCGTCTAGAAATCTACCAGTAGGTAAACGGTCTTGGCCCACAAAGAGCTGTTGCGCCAATGATGATGATGATGATAATAATTATATTCCAATTATAAAATTTTTATATATTTATATTATATATTTTTTTATGTATTATTATATATTTATTTGTAACTTCTTAAATATATAATATATATATATATATATATATATATAATAACCTTATGATGTCAATTTGTATTTAATATTTTCCATATTTAATTAGAAAAAAGGGGGTTTTAAATAAATATCTGTTGTTGTTTCTAATCCCCCTCGTGCAGGAAAGCCTACAAAAGGCCAGAAGAACCTATCGCAGGCGACTGGTCCATGGCTAAGGGTTATATGCAGCTGCACTTTAGCGAGGAATCATGAGGTCTGACTAAATCTCAAAACAACGCTATACGATTATGTTAGACCAGACCATACGGTTCAAAGTCGATTTTGAACCACTACAAACATCCATGGGACTGCCAATCAATATTTAGATATATATTCAATGCCTTTTAATGAATCAGTTTGCAATAATATTATACAAAATGTATTATTTCTCATAATAAATTAGAAAAAAATTATTTAAAAACCGAATAATTTTAAAAATTAAAATTATTTGAAGAAAAATAATTAAAATTATAAGTAAAATAGTTAAAACTATTTTTTGAAATATGATACATTTTAACTACGTTATTCATAACGTTTATTTTTACCTTTAAGATATAATTTTTAGAAATTGAAGTGAATATATTTAAATAGCATAATGTTAACTTTAAATTATATTCCTCAAAAAAAATGGTGGCCTGATGGCCAATTTGGCTAAGGTTGGTGCTCCAGGTTCCAATCCAGGCGGTGGCATGGATGTTTGTGAGTGGTTCAGAATCCACTTTAAACAGTAGGTCCTGGTCTGTTTACTGCTCGTGAGCAGAAGATGACCGTAGAGCGACAAACCATAAATCTAAAAAAAAAAAAAAAAATGTTAAACAAGTATTTTTTTCAAACATGAATTAAAAACATTTAACGTATTTCACCCTTTAAGTAGCGCCATCTGTTAGGCCATGAGCAAACAAGTTTCATTTACTATTGTTTTAATTGATAATACTCTAAAACTGATTTTAAAAATTGACGAAATGGCAAATATAAATGGTATATTGTTAGTTATTTATAAGAACAGATTCATATTCACATTAAACAGAATATTTTAATGTCTTTATCATTAAATTTAAATTATCTTCTTTTATAAGTTTCTTTGAAAATTAAGCTTTCCTGAAAAGAAAAACGCGAATTTTAAACAGAATTTTTCAAAATAAATTTTATAATGTAATTATTTTATGTAACTTACAATATTATTTGCAGTATTTTCTTTTCAATTAAAAGTTTGTCTGATTTATTATTACAATAAATAGAAATTTATTTTTTTTTGTGCTGCCATCTATTAGTAAAGAAATTAATAAATTCCTACAAAGGCATCTTTACTTCAGATTTTAATTTGTTTATTATTTACTAATTTTTAAATATTCAATAGAATAAAAAAATTGATTAATTATAATATTTACGTTCTTTTAGTAATGAAAATGGAAATAAAATCATGAATAGGTTATTTTAAAAATATATTAAACCCAACTAGGCACTACCATATTTTAATAAATAATGATATATAGTTTAGTTTGAGGGTTTTTTAACTGAAAATGTAAATATACATTACATTAAAATAATAAGTTTCTACATTAAAATATTTAATTAATTATTAAAAAAGTTTTGCAAACAAAACATTAAAAAAATATAGTGAAATTATGCCTTTAGATCTTTGAACGTATCATTTATAACACTTACCACTGTGTCTAAAAAGTAAGACCAGCTTTCAATTTAAATTTCCCAGGCATATGGTATTTCAATTTTTTTTTTTTTTTTTTAGGTTTTGGCACTGTCCATGACATCTGTGGGAAATTTGACGTCAAAATATTCATTAGTGTTTGAATTACACTTGGCTTTCTGAGACGCTAAAACTGATTCCGTCGATTTTTGAAATGTCTGAATTAATAGAGCAAAGAACTTACGTTAAATTTTGTTTTCGGAAACGTGTAGAATGTTTTAGTGAGCATTCCTATATCGGAAAGAGATGTTTAGAAGTGATAAAAACAGTTCAAAGAAAGCAGAGAACGCGTTGAAGACGAAGAGCCCTCTGGTCGACCACCATCCTCAACAGATGAAGTTCACGTCCAAAAATGTAAAGATTTGGTGTTTGCAAACCGCCGATTTACAATTAGAGACTTTACTGATGATTTTAGAATTTCAAAATTCCATTTTAAAAGATATTTTGGGCCTCAAACGTGTCAAATCTTGATTGGTACCGAAAACACTGAATGCGCCAGCTCACACTGCATTGATTCTTCGTGACTTTTTCACCATAAATGAAACCCATATCGTTCCACAACCACCGTACTCACCTGATTTAGCGTCATGCTACTTCTGTATATTCCCTAAACTCAAAAGACCACTCCGAGGACAACGTTTTGAGTCGATTGAAGAGACATTTCAAAAATCGCTGGAATCAGTTTTAGCATCTCACAAAACCTTTAGTAACTCAAGCACTAATGAATATTTTGACGTAAAATTTCACACAGATGTCAAGGAGAGTGTTAACAACCTAAAAAAGAAAAAAAAATTGAAATACCATATGCCCCGGGAAGTTTAAATTGAAAATTGGTCTTACTTTTTGGACACAGTAGTATATATATCTCACGGATGAAATTTAAAACCACAAGTGATTAAAGGCCTTTCAAATTTTCACAAAAGTAACTGTTAAAAAGTGCAACATCGAATAGAAATAAGGAAAATTAGCAGTTTCCTTGAATTAGTAGTACAGCACTATCTATTAAAATATTAAATAAAAATTTATGTTAAGACCTATAGCTTCCTTGTACAGATTTAAGAATGCTATTGGAATACACTTCATTCTATTTTATAGATAGAATAATAAAACTTACGTTTAAAAATATCTTTATAAATGCCCCAAAAAGAGATTACAGCCAAAAGAGATTAAGAGATCACGAAATAGTCTTAGGAATTCTCCTAAGACTATTTCGTGATGATATTGTTTAGATAAAGAATATTTCAAAAATCGCCGGAATCAGTTTTAGTATCTCACAAAACCAAGCGTAACTCAAGCACTAATGAATATTTTGACGTGAAATTTCACACAGATGTCAAGGGCAGTGCCAAAAACCTAAAAAAGAAAAAAAAAAATTGAATAAATTAAAAACTGGTCCTTTTTAGACACAGTAGTAATAATCTTAAAAACCTCTATAAAGAGCAAACAACAGGAAGGATTAGCTTTTAGAACATAATAAAACAATCTTCGTCATTCAAAAATGTAAAAACTACATGACTTTAAAATCTGGTATAAACTGGTAGTAATTTCTGAAAAATACCGAAACACGTCGTTGTAAAACCCTATTACATCCTGTTTCTACATTACAAAAATAATCTGTAATTTAATGAATATACATTAATTTTGTGTCTATCTCGATATATTGCAATTTTTTTTGTCGATACACATATGAAAATCATCACATTTAAAGGAATGACTACACTATTTAGTTCACACTGTCGTCACAAAAAATTTTCCACATTAGAGTAATAATCTTTTACGTGGAAAGAAATAAGCAAGAATCATTCTCTGTATTTCGGAAATTTCATCCATTTTAGATACAAATACTATTCGCACGTGTATTTCTCTCTCTTTGATAAAAATGCACAATGAAAGAAATATAATGGCAACCATTTGTTTTCTACTGCAAACAGCAAAACTGTTGTGGCCGTTGTACAAATAAACAGTGCCATGTTTCAATCGAAATGAAACTATAATTTGCCATCAATAATAGTTAGGATTAACTGTTTGATAATGAATTTAGTCAATTTGGATTAGATAAACGGAGCCAGCCGATTAAAAATATTGTATTCCATATTTTCTCAAGTCTGTAAGTATGAAATTTTTTAATATATATTTAATAATATTTTAATCTGATGAGGTAAAATGCAGTTAAAATAAATTTTAAAATTGCATACTTAATTTTGTTATGCAGATAATCATAAAAATATCTTTTAAATCTACCAATTCATTTTATTTACTATTTATTTTTGTTAATAATTAAGAAGTACTCACTTTTTCTTGCGGATTTTTTTTTTTTTTTTTTTTTTTTTTTTTTTTTTGTATTTAGATATGTACGGGAATCGTATAGGCAACTAATCATAAATAAAAAGCATGTTGAAAAATTATTCTACGAATATTATAGAGGATATTCTACGTATTCTAGGATATTCTACGAATATTTCAATATTTCTATTATTAATGCAAATGCTTTCAGCTTATTTTGTGAAGAGAAATATAATTTTGGATATTTGTTATACACTTATATACATTTTTTAATTTTTTTTATTAAACTGTATGTCGTTACTTTAAATTTCTGTACGAATTTAAACATTAACAAATTTACAAAACATTAACAAACTAAACATTTAACAAATTTTTAAAATTTAATTTGTTCTTGATGGGTGCCTGATAGACGAGTATAGATATACTAGCGCTCTGGCGCTCGGTACAACAGGTTTCGAGTTTGAGTCCCAGCGGTACCATGGATGCTTGTAGTGGTTCGAATTCCACTTTAAACCGTAGGTCTCGGTCTAATAGGATCATAGAGTTTTGGGGGGTAGTGTTACTCGTGTCCACAGCATATCTTCAAGCTGCACGTGCCCACTAGTTAGGGCTAGAGGAGTAATGTTGGTACAGTCCTTGCTTATGGCATAAAGATAACTGTCTCTGTATTTGTTGATTATTATATTTTGGCTTAAATTACTGTACAATAGTAGAATACAGTATAATTTTTAGATTAATATATTGAATGTGCATCAAGTACTGCTTGTGATTAATAATTTTGATACCTATACTTTTATATGTACTATATTTCTATACTTTTGTTTTTTTAAATGATAGTTTCTCTTTATTAAATTGATAAAATCATCGTATTGAAAATATTCCAGAAAGAAAAGAAAAACAGAATTTGACTGAAAAATTAATTGATATCCATAAAACTATTTTTGTTATGTGAAAATTCTTTTTATATGAATATTACGCAGCTGAAAATCAATCTTTGAATAAAATTATATTCATTTACAAATAACGTCATTTATTGAATTTTATTCGGAAATATAATTAATCACATTAATTTAATGATAAAAATTCATTAACTTCAAAAAATTGAAATAAACGAGAAATTTTTTTTTTTCAAATAAATAGAATTTGTTATGAGATTTCTCTTTATAGTTTTCAATTCCATAATAATTCGATAGGATAGATAGTGGATAGTACATTACTTTAAACATTACTTAAAAATAAATATTAAAATAGACATCTTTTTTTTTTTGCTTTATTTTAAATAAATGTAAAATGATTTTTTAAGATTATAAAATTAACGACGAATTAGTATTTCTTTTTGTTTTCAATATACGTCACACAACAGAAATAAATAAAAAAAAAAAAAAATGACCTAGAGGAAAAGGGTGTAACATTTTTTTTCCCACGAAAAGAGTTTTGGCATTTCATTCCCAGAGAGAGGAATGTATATTATCTGACAAGTACATAACCCATCACTCAAATTTGACAGAAGACAAGCAGTGTTGTAGGTAGTTATATCACATGCAATTAGTGTTTTGTACTCGTGAGAACCACCTGTCACTCAAATCTGATAGCAGATATTTGGTATCAAGTATAATGAGATTCAAGAAATTAGCGCGTTTGTAATTTTTGAGATCATTAGAATATTAATTCTGGTATCATTAGAATATCATAAGAATTCGTGGTCTTATAGGCCCCATTCTAGGATAGATGCAACTCAGAAATTACTTTCTCGCTTTTATGCAATTTCAGTGTTCATTTTCACACGATTCAAGCTGCACACTGCCCTTCAAATTTCCCTTCAACATCAATAAGCATCGGGTATTGGAAATATACAGTGAAAAAAATTAATTAGTAAACATATCCGCAGAAACATACAATGATTATTAAACGTTTAATTCCACGAGAAAAACGTTTGCAGCATAGTCTCATCTAGCCTAGTCTCACTTCATTGAATGTATTAAAGAAATATGCCCACATCCAATTTCTTTTTGTTGTGGATTTTACACATTCTGTATATTTCTTTTCTAATATATCTTTGATAGTGTAATGCCTCGGCCTATATTAGATTTATAACAGCTTCAAGAACAGGGCCCTTTCAGGATCATGGAAACACTAATTTTTATTTACAAGTACTAATATATATATATATATATATATATATATATAGAATGTACTCTGGGTTATTATACAAAGAAATAAAGATTAGAAATAAAATTTAATCACAATTGCACGGTTAAAACACAAGTACAGTTCACTAGAAGGTCAGTGATTTTCAGAGTTCTCGTGTCTATATCGAATCTAATTGCCTGGTCTGCGGCAGACTTCACTTATCACACGGCGTGTTAAACGAAATCACAACGGTTTCACTTTGGAAACAATTGAAAACAGCGGAACTTCCGGCCTATTCAGTCACTTTAGAAAAAGAAAAGAAAAAAAACACTTTCGGTCAACTTGTCGCAGAACTCTCACCTCTTCATCAAAAAACTCCATTTAAGACAATCCGTCAAGAAGGGGGGGCGAGAGATGAACTTCTCTCACTTCGCATTTGAGTAGATATTTCACAGCTAGTGGTCTATCACCAGTCACGATGGAACAACTCATGGTGTAGTTCATATTCAATCTGTAATCGGTTCGACCTGTGAAGGTCACACGGCCAATCGCTAATTTCTTATTATGCATGATATCGAATATCTGATTTGAGTAACAGGCTCATCTCATTAGTACAAAACACTAATTGAATGTATTATAAGCAGTACCCATAAGCAGTATTGTGGATAGTTATATTGCATTGAATTAGCTATCAGTTGTCAGATTTATGTGATGGGTTATTATATAATTGTCAAATAACATACATTCATCTCTTCTGGGAATGAAATGCCAAAACTCTTCTCGTGAATAGGAAAAGATTCTACAGTAGTATCTTCTTCAGTATTACTTATAGTTTTGAGGGCATTCATTTGAAAGTGCTTTTATGTCTCTGTTTTCGACAAATAGTTTTAATGTGAATAATAATCCCTCAAGATGGTGTCTATTACATGCAATATTTTTAAAAAAAGTATGGTGTTTCTTAACTCGACCTCTAAATGATTTTTGAATAAAGAGCAGGATAAACAGCTTTCTACATGTGCTACATGACAATGCAGTCATTGGTTTTTTTTAAATTTTTTTAAAAGCAGTATCATGAAACAAAATAATTCAATTTGTTAGCTCATTTCATTTTGTTTTTCATTTCATTATTGCTGTCTGTTCATATCAAAAAAAAAAAAAATACACTTTTTTGTATATCTTTGACATAAAAAAAACTGAATTGCTCTTATTGTGAACTGTTGGGATTAGAATATGACAGAACATAAAGAATGAGTAGCAGTGTTTTATTATTAATCAGCATGTTTTCAAAATAAATGTTAACTAAATTAATTTAAAAAATATTGTATTACTAATAGTAGTAGAGTTATTTTTATTGTTAATTGAATTATTTTCCAAATTTATTTCTATAAAAACTTCCCTACAACTATTACTTTGAAAGTTTATATACAAGGTGATTGTAATTACTTCTAGTCCCACTTTCAAAATGCTGTACAAAAAGAAACACAATGAGTTCAAATTTGAACTGTAGATACTTGAAGAAGGCAGAAACGGTATTATATATTTGCATATATATATATATACATATATATTTTTAATATATATAGATATTTTTCTTCTTTTGAAATATGCCTGGTTAAATGATTAAATAAAGAGTTAAGTGATATTTTCAAATAGTTAATTATATCCATTTCTTCGTTTGATTAAGAAAATCAGATTGATTAAAGATTGGCGATTGGGGCCTGATGGCCAAGTGTCTGGCGTTCGGTGCCACAGATTTCAGGTGCGAATTCCGGCGGTACATGATATTTGTAGCGGCTCGGAATCCACTTTAAAAAGTGGGCCCCGGTCTAATATGACTATAGAGCATTGTGTGTAGGGCTGACAACCCTACCCCTTAAAAAAGAAACATCTCCTATCTCGAAATCTGTTAGTAGGCACACGGCCTTGCTCCACCATGGTATTATTGCGCCAATGAAGAAGAAGAAAATTTTGCAAGTAATGTTCTCCGATAAATAATTATTTTATTTACACGTTTGACTAACAAGATCTGATTGATGGAGAGAGGTGGTTTTGCAAGTAATTTTTTCAAATTATTAATTATATATTTATTGTTTTGATATATACCCAAATGGTTAAATAAAGGTATAAATAACACTTTCAAATAATTAATTATATGCATTTATTCGTTTGATTGAGAAAATCAGATTGTTTAAAGTTTGGCAAGTATGGCCTGATGACCGAGTATCTGGTGCTGGGTGCCACAGAGATCAGGCTTGAATCCCGGCAGTACATGTTAGTAGTCGTTCGGAATTCACTTGTAACCGTAAGTCCCGGTCTAATATGACTACTATTACCACATCACATCATTTTGCCTAGAGCTGAGTTGCCCCCTTTACAGTTCGGGAATGATGTGGGTGAGAAGTCTGATTGAGCAATGTGACGCTCTACAGTCATATGAGACCGCAACCTGCGGCTTAAAGTGGATTCCAAATCACTACAAACATCCATGTCACTGCCGGATTTCGAACACGAGCCTGTGGTACATAGTGCCAGAGCGCTAGCCACTCGGCCATCAGGCCCCAATGGTCTAATATGACTATAGAGTGTTGGGCTAAGGCTGACAACCCTACCCCGTAAAAAAGAAAGCACCACCTGTGTCGAAATTTGTTAGTAGGCAGACGGCCTTGGCCCGCCATGGGGCTAATGCGCCAATGAAGAAGAAGAAAATTTGCAAGTAATGTTCTCCGAAAAATAATTATTTTATTTACACATTTGATTAACAAGATCTGATTGAACGAGAAATATGATTTTGCAAGTAATGTTATCAAATAATTAATTATATATTTTTATTCTTTTGAAATACACCTGGTTATAAGGCTAAATAAAGAGTTCAGTGACATTTTCAAATAATTAATTATATGCATTTATTTGTTTGATTAAGAAAATCAAATTGATTAAAGATCGGCAAGTGGAGTCTGATGACCGAGTGCCTGCCTCTCAGTGCCACAGAATTCAGGTTTGAATCCCGGTGGTACAGGATGTTTGTAGTGGTTCGGAATCCACTTTAAACCGTAGGTCTCAGTTTAATCTGACTACAGAGCTTGGTGTGTAGGGCTGATATCCCTACCCCGTAAAAAGAAAACGTCATCTGCCAGTAGGCAGGCGGCTTCGGCCCACCATGGGAATATTACGCCAATGAAGCAAAAGAAAATTTAATAAGTAATGTACTTCATTAAATAAATATATAATTTGCACATTTGATTAACAAAATCTAGAGATGACTTTGCAAGTAATGTTTTCAAATAATTATATATTTATTCTTTTGATATATACTTGAATGGTTAAATAATGGCCTTTTCAAATATTTAATTGTATGCATTTATTCGTTTCATTAAAATATCTGATGGGTTTGATAAAGATTTTGCAAGCGAAGTATCTCATCGTGTGACAGGATATTATTGTGTGAATTTAAGTGACATTTTGAAATATTTAATTGGTCGTTTGATTAAAAGATACATTAATTTTAATACGATGGTTTTAATTTATAAGTATTTCATCACAGGACAGAATTCGAATTTAAGTGACATTTTGAAATATTTTTGGTCGATTCACAGGACAGAATATTATTAATGAATTTAATGACATTTTGAAATATTTAATTGGTCGTTTGATTAAAAGATACATTAATTTTAATACGATGGTTTTAATTATAAGTATTTCATCACAGGACAGAATATTATTAAGTGAATTTAAGTGACATTTTGAAATATTTAATTGGTCGTTTGATTAAAAGATACATTAATTTTAATACGATGGTTTTAATTATAAGTATTTCATCACAGGACAGAATATTATTAAGTGAATTTAAGTGACATTTTGAAATATTTAATTGGTCGTTTGATTAAAAGATACATTAATTTTAATACGATGGTTTTAATTATAAGTATTTCATCACAGGACAGAATATTATTAAGTGAATTGACATTTTGAAATATTTAATTGGTCGTTTTTAAAAGATACATTAATTTTAATACGATGGTTTTCGTATTTCATCACAGGACAGAATATTACATTTAAGTGACATTTTGAAATATTTAATTGGTCGTTTGATTAAAAGATACATTAATTTAATACGATGGTTTTAATTATAAGTATTTCATCACAGGACAGAATATTATTAAGAATTTAAGTGACATTTTGAAATATTTAATTGGTCGTTTGATTGAAATTAATTTTAATAATGATTTTCGATTGAATTTAAACATTTTGAAATATTTAATTGGTCGTTTGATTAAAAGATACATTAATTTTATGGTTTTAAAAATTTTGAAAGAAAAGACATTTGAAATAATTAATTATTCGATTGATTAAACGATCTGATGGATTTAATAAAAATTTTGAAAGAAAGGATATTACTATATTATTGACAGGATATTACGTGTGAATTTAAGACTATTAAGAAATTATTTTACAGCAAAAATTCCCAGCTATCGTCATTTTGTATTTAATCTTGTAATCATCCTTTCAACGGGTTTTTATTGCATGGTGAGGAATACGCTGTGTCCACATCACCTAACCTTTACGCAACCTATGCGGAAAATTCAAGATCTTTATCAGCTTTTCACCATAGATTAGTTTAAACCGGTGACTTTTGTTTTTTGTATCTAATCACTGAAATCTTTAATCATCTATCGGAAACTCAAGTACTTGGTTATGATGCCACACGTTTTGAAACCACCAATATCGAACCAAGTCAACACAATTCTCGTTAGATTAGGAATAAACAAATATATATGGTGCCGTAATCAAATAATATAAAAAGTTATGGTGACTGATTATTAGATAAGTATATAGATGTGTATACACTATATTTAAATTTCTCCCGTATTATACTGGCCTGTATACCTTTCATCGGTATTTTTTTTTTTAAAGATTTCATTTTATCATAACTTTTATTTTTTATGAGTGGAATTCAGATGAAAGATAAGTCCGTGAAAAAATTTTTTTAAATTTATTTTAGATATCTGTATGTGATATGAACGCTTACATCATTCGATGTATCACCAACTCATCATTGCGTATTGCATTCAAATTTCTTGGATCTGTACTTCGAGTTAATTTTTATACATATAGAACACACAGATTTGCAATTAGAATTCATAATTTTCAAAATTTTTAATAGAAATATTAATACAATTCATTAATTTTATTGTTTGTAAATAACTGACTAGGTTTTGACTGTTTTTTTTCTTTTTTTTTCTTAATGTTTAAAAAATAATTAAACATAAAAATGTTTTAATATTATAAGTGTGATTTTATTTCAGTTCATTTACTGTTTCTTACAATTATGCACTGAATTCTTGTATAATGATGCATCAGTATAGAACAACTTAAAACGTTAACATTAAACGCGTGTATGTAAATGCATATGCATTGTAGCGATATAGCTGAGGAAGTATTCACTCCAATGAGAAGTGAGAAAAGCTGACCCCTTCTTCCCTCTTGAAGGATTTTCTTAAAGGGAGGTTTTTGGAGAAGACCGAGAGGTTCTGCGATGAGTCGACAAGAAGTGTTGTTTTTCTCTTTTTCTCTGAAGTGACTGAACAGGCCGGAGATTTCGCCTGTTTCCAAATTGAACCCTTTGTGGTTTTGTGTATCACACCGAGTGGTAATTAAGGTGTCCCGCACATCCGAGTGCATTAGATTCGTCGTAGACTCGACCTTTGGAGTGAACTGCACTTGTAATAACTGATCTTTAACTTTCTTTTCTTTGTAAATAATACAATAATCCAAAATTATATATATATATATATACTGCTTGTAAAAGTGTTCCCATGAACCTGAAAGTGGCCTTCTTCTTGATGCTATTATAGGTAGTGTAGGCCGAGATGTTACACTGATTATGGCATATGTAAGCATTTCGTAAGACTGTTAGGTGTAAGTTTTCATTTTTTCAACCATATTATATGCACGGAAGTACTGATGAAAAGCTCTTCTCTGTCCGTCAGTGTGGACTGACCGTTGTATGAGTGACAAGTGATTATGTATGTGCAGTAGAACTCGATTTATCCAAACACCGATTATCCGGATAGCATTTGAGAAGAAATTTTTTCATTATTATTTATTCGAGCCGTTTTGATTGAGAAAAAAACACACAAATGAAACTTCCCTAATATTAACTATCCGGATCGCTTTGTGGGTTAAAAAATGCAAAAAAAAAAAAAAAAAAAAAAAAAAAAAATCCCACGATTAATTATCCACTTGAGGGAGAAAGGAATAAGAAGCTAGAATAAGGATTAATTATCTGCTTTGAGGGAGAAATAAATGCAAAAAAATTTTCACTTTTAAATATCCAGATAACTTTGAGAGAGAGAAAAAATGCAGACAGAATTTCACCCCAATTAATTATCCGGATCGCTTTGAGTTAAAAAAAAAACAGTGTTTTTTTTTTTTAAATTTATTTTACTTTTTTGCGAACAATGAATATTCAGAAGTGACGTATGCGGTTTTCCATGATGGATGTACTAAACGATCATTCATATGCTTACGGTATTTCGCCAGTCTACCGCTATTGGTGTGGGTCAGGGGTCGGCAACCTGCGGCTAGCGAGCCACATGCGGCTCTTTGGATGTGAAGCTGCGGCTCTTTAGTTCCATACACAAATATTATTTATTTTATCAAAAAAAAAAAAAAAAAACATTTAAAAATCGTTTAAACATGTATGTACGTAACGCAACAAAAGTGGACAGCTTTAAAAGAAATGCCGCGAGTTGAGTCACTTATATTCGACGCATAGAATAGTCTTCCAGATTGATACAGTGAGGTGAAGAAGTTGGCATTTGGAGTGCTGCCTATCTTCGAATCGACATATTCGTGCGAGCAAGCGTTCTCTTGCATGAATGTAATTAAAAGTAAAGTAAGAAGCCAACTAACAAATGAAAATGTAGAGTCATGTTTGAAACTGAAAACAACAAGTTATGAGCCAAATTTATCCAAACTTTCTAAAACCATGCAAAGCCAACGCTCCCATTGAATTTGTTTGCTCAATTGTTTTTTATTGAAGTACAAGTTAGTGTTGTAATAAATGCTTAATTGTTTTAATTTTTTACTTAAATAATAAGTAATTATCTAATAATGCTATATATATATTATCTAATTTGTTGTGAAAAACACTACTTATATATGAATAAATAGATATTTTTTATTATGAATAAATAGATTTTTTTTTTTTTTTTTTATCAAAAACTTTATTTAAGCGAGTACTATTTATTGTTGGCAAGAAAAAATTTTGTGGCTCTTTAAAAACTTTGAAATTTTGTAAATTGTAATTTTTGACTCTTCCGACTCAAAAGGTTGCCGAAACCTGGTGTGGCTTAAGGTGTTGTAACGATTTGTTGCTGTTACGTTCCTTTTTCCTTCGTTTATGGTACTATGTGGCTTCCGAAAGAAAATGTGATCATTTATCATTGGCAGATAAAGTGAAAAAAGAGTGAATGGTAGCAGTTAGCTGAGATGCACAAATTGAGAGGATCGACATTAGAAAAAAAAAAAAAAAAACATGTCTCCAAAAAGGATGGAGCTGTAGCCTGAGTATGATTATCTACAGCTACTCACCATCAAATCGACAAAGTTTAGTTGAATTAAGCTACTAAAGACTGCAACAACTGAGTTTGAATGATACATTCAAGCAGTGATATTTTAAATATACAAAATGTAAATAACATTTTTTTTTGTAGTTATTAAATAGATATGTTAAAAGTCAATTTCCTTTTTTTTTCTCTGCTGTTTTTCGTCATTTTTTAAATTATTATTATCATTATTTCGTCATTTATTTAATTATTTATCTATTAGTCTGATCCAGTCCTGTTCCAATTAAACCAGATATCTTGTATATATATACATACTTGTATATATATATATGCTTGTATATATATATATATATTGTGAAACAAGTCGTCTAGGCAACCTGCAAAACTCAAATTAATTAATCAGAATATTCCGAGGAGGACTTTATCAACTAATTCATATCATCAGGATATTATAAACCATGTTATTTCTGCTCTCTAGATGACTGGATCGTACTAAAAAGGAAGTCTAACGACATATGCCGATAACATGAAGAAAGTGATTATAATCTTCTGCTTACAGATGGTTAAGTCTAAATCACAAGAATAAAATTTTCTCTCTATCTATCTCTAATATATGTATTTATTTATATATACATAGAGAGAGAGAGAGAGAGAAAGAGAGAAAAACAGAGTTCAATGAATGATTTCTTTTATATAAAAAATTTGTGGTTCAAATTTCATCTCTGAATGATGAATATATTAAAAGCTCCTTTTTTTGCATAAAATGACTCATCCATTTGTGCAAGTGTCAAAAATACTGAATTCTTCCTTCTTACTTATCAAAGGATCTTCTTGAATGCATTTGTGGGCTACAATGCGGAAGCGTACATTAAGAATTAGAGCAAACTTATTAATCATTTAAATAACTGTTATTAAACAAGATTTTGTAAATTTTGTTTAATGAAATTTACATCTTAATAAAGGCGTAGCTCGCGATTAACATTCCACGCCAAGCTTGATTAGCATATTTTCTTAACGAAATATACGTGAATTCTCACCTTTTCAGCATTTGGTCTACTTATTCTCTGATTATTAATGCGTTTAACCTAAAATGTGAGACATTTACGCGGAAACCACGCTTTTCGTTTTCAAGGACACCGCTAATTTCTGGTTTGGTCTTTCAAAACGTTCTAAATGTTTATCTTTTTTTTATTCTTTAATTACACTTGTTCCAAAAAGCAGTATTACGAATAAATGGAAATTTTCTATCTTATTTCTGTAAAATAATGACACAATTAATAAAAAAAAAATTGTTTATTTATTGCATAAGACATGTTTACAAGTTGATCGAAAAAAAAAATGATTTTGCTCATTAATCAGCTTTGAATTAAAGGTCAACGAGAATGATTTTTAATTAATATTTTAATTTGTCCTTGAAATTGAAATAACCTAATTATTAATTACTTTTTTTACCTTTTAAAGAAAATCAAACATAGAAGTAAAGTGACAAATTTAGAACTATGAATAATCAATGTTTTTTTTTTCCTTCTAAGAAATATAATAATATTTTTTACGTAATTATATTCTGCCTGATTGCCAGCATTACAAAATGACACATTTTTTGTCCACGTTTAATAAAAGCATACGAGATAAGATATTGTTCAATGCATAATTTCCTTTTTTTCAAAAATCATGATTTTTTAAATGTTGTTTTCGTTAAAATAATGGATTTTTAATGAAATTGATTTGGAAATATGTAAATTGTATAACTTGATCGATTTCTGATCAATTTTTTAATTAATTATATTTTAAACTATTTATTTAACTTGTTAAGAAAAAAAAATTTTTTTGAAATGCACATACACAAAAAAAAACTTCTTCAAAATCTGTCTAATTGTATAGGAGGAGTTCAGTGACAAACACATGTACAGAAAAATTATATATTATAAAAGTATATCGATTGCAGCGCCATCTACCGGGTTCATTTGTGAATATAAACCATTCAGGGACCCACTCAAACATAAACAAAAAATTTCATCATATCGGTCCAGCCGCTTAGGAGGAATTCAGTGACTAACACATGTACAGAAGTATTATATATATAAAAATGTTGTTAGCCGATAGATAGAAGCTCCCACTCCCTCAAAAAAAAAAAAAAAAAAAAAAACTGTCAGGAAATATAAAAAAATAATATCTACTTTTTAGTAGGTATAAAGAAATGCATCCCAATATGTATATATATATTTAATAATAAAAAATAAATAAATGCAGTATTAAATTCCCAGTACTTCCTTATCTGTGTGAATTGCACGTAGCTGTACATTTTAAAGAGAAGAAAAAAATATTAAAAAAATATTAAATATTTATTTTTATTTAATCTTTTTTACTGATCTACATCTTGTTTTAAAATTCCGCTGTAACATAATGCCATTCATCTTATAATTTGTTACACTTGTTGAATATTAAATCGTGTATATATATATATATTCTAAGCAAAACCAAACTTCCTATTTTTTTTTCAAATAACTGACTCTAATCTAAGTGATAAATTAAGTATACATTCGGATGTGTTGTGTTAATGTATTCTACTAATGTAATACTGTATAATTTTTTATATGTATTTAGATCACTTGTTACAATACTGAATTTTCAATTAGGCCATAAGGGTATGTGATAAAAAGGTTTTAAAAAAAGCATAATATAAAAATGAAATTCAGCTACAAAAATGTAAATTCGATGCATACTTTTTGAGGTACTTGAATTTTCTAAAATTTTATTTTTATCCTTTAATATTCTCTATTTATCTCGACATTTCAAATGAATAGATTTTATTTCAGCTATTAAGAACTAACAGACATAAAACTATTATTCTAAAACTAGGTTATAATAATCCCAGCCACGTTGTACTATATTTTAATACAGTACAACGCAACAGTACTTAAGCATATTCATTTAGAATATATTACGATAAAATTATCGCTATTAGTAAATCGTCAGATGCATTTTAGTTGTCAGTATGTCATTTCTGTTCTAGTAATAACACACATTCAATAACTCCCCTTTCTTGTATTGGGAAAATCCACCTGAGTTCCAATACAGTACTCTAAAAACTCACACTGAGAGCCAGATTGAAGGCCATGTTTGTAGATCATTTTGCCGTATTAGACTTTGCCCGGAGTGTACCACGAGGAGATAGATCTACAAAACGAGGCAGCTGATTTCCTAACAAACAAGTAATACAAAAAAAAAAAAAAAAAAAAAAAAATTAAGTCAATTCCTACTTTTTTTTCACTCTATTGCAGAGAAGTCTTTATAAATAAGTCCTTTATAAATAATTTCCATTCATTTTTTTAAGTTTATCCGGCGTCATCTATTGGTAGATATATGCAACTTAAATATAAAAAAAACTAAAATTAATTAATTAAATTTAATTATTGAATTAATATTTTAAAAAACTGTATTAACATCCAGTGTCATCCACTACAAGTTAAAAAAAATGCATTTGAACTGGAATGGATGAATAAAAAGTATTTTATGAACGATTGAAAATTTGAACAAGATATATACTGGGAGAGTGTGAGCTAATAGAAGGAATTGAAAAAAGGGGGCCTCTGTTTTATAGCTAAATACCTAGGAGTTGGCCTGTCATTCCTTTAAGGCGATAATTAAAAGGATCTTTAGGTGATCCTTCTTTTACGATGCTGGTACAGTCAGAAACAATCACAAGCCATGGTACATTCATATTCATAATATCCCTGAATGGCCTAGAGAAAAAACGGTGGCATTGCTACGACTGTTCTCTGGTCGTGATTGTCTCTGCAAGCACCTTCACAGAATTAAACTGACTCCTGACCCTCTCTTCCTGGAAATGGATATGTCTCACCTTGCTTCCCATTCTGCACTGCCTCCTGTTTCTTTATGGAACCGTTATTGGATTGCCAGGCTTAAATGAATGGATTAACTGATGTCCTTTGTTTTTATCTCGTTCTTTGTATTTTTTCTCTTTTTTTATGATATTTGTTGTCATGTAAACTTGTCATTGAAATAAACAAAACATAACACACATTTACTAAAATAAGTTTTTAGAAGTTACTGTATAAAAATTTTTTTCAAGATGGTGAAGTTGTTCAATGTGGCTGCGAACATTTGTCGAGGAAAATTATTATAACTTATATCGGAAGGCAGAGATACAAATAAAGATATCAGTGTTTGAGAAATCTAAATTAAGAATAGAGCAATAAAGCAATTTGTTTTGAAATTAATCTATTACAATATGTCCCTTTACCGCAAAAAAAAAGAAAGAAATAATAATAGTCCTCATAAGAATACGTTTTATTTACATTCTTTTAGAGTTTTCACTTCTGATCATAAAACATATAATAAATGTATAATATTCTCCGATGGGAAAAGAATTGAAATTGCTGCCGGTGCTGGAAAAATTGCTTCAAACTTCACAGTAGAACTGCTGGCCATTCAAAAGGCACTTGAGACCTATGTGAGTTTACCTCCATCATAACAAATGAATGCAATTACTACTCAAGGTCTGCCTTACAGGCTCTTAATAAAGGTTTCTCGAAGTATGACCTTGAACATTATATCTCTTTTAGAAAAAATTCACTGCTTGAACAGGACGTGTATCCCGCAATGAATTCCTGCTCATGTGGATATGGAATTTAATGCAATTGCTTTGGCGAAGAATGCCAGAAATCTGGATCGGAATGTCATTCCTACTTCCCTTGGCAAAATCTAATCTTATGATTCCTTCTAAGATTGAAATTAAATACCAAATTACATAAAACTAAATGTCTAAAGAACAGCTATTATTCTCTCAAGATTAAGGATGAAGCATCGCAAAAATATGAAAATTTCTACTGGTGGCGTTAAAAAAATAGCAGAAATGTGGCAACTGCCCTGATGTCGAGCTTATTTCTCATCATGTCTTTGATTGCCAATTATTGCAGCAGTTATACGTTGTCTGAACCATCCCTCGGAAGAGGATTTATACTCCGAGCTGGCCAATCAACATAGCTAATAGTATTCGGGAGCACCACGATATTTGATTCTCTTGTACCCTTCAGGGTATACGATAACAACAACATTAAATAGTATAAATTACGTAAAAAAGAATTAAAAAATAAAGAAGATAAAATATTTTATGATTTTATTATGAAACACTTACTGTTATGTAACTAAAAACAATAACTCAGATAACAAAATTTTTTTCTACGAATGAAAATATTTTTATAATAAATAATTACTGTTATTTCCAAAATGATAAAACTATAACGTCATATCTTCAATATGTTTTTAAAAAAATTCTCCATTAATAAAGTGTTTTGAAAACAAACATTTTTAAGTAATGTATCTATGCTGTATTTCGATTTAAATTGTATTATGTAACTGATAAAAAGTGTATTGATCATAATAAAATATTATGAAATAATCTTTAAAATTATATACGTATATAGATAGATAAATAAATATTATTATGCCCACACATGTTTACGTTTGATTAAAAAAATGAAATGTTTATCTTATTTTTTGTTTAATAAAATTCATTACGAACAATGTTTTTTTTGGTACTTACGTACTAACGGTACCTTGGCGACAATTAGTGAAAACGCGCCAACCGCCGCTACAGATTTGGCGGTTTTTACACAACAATATGGCGTCGAAACTCAGCAAATCTACAGCCGTTAAGATTGCCGCCACTTAAAAAGCGCCAAATCTGCAGGGGTTACTGTATTGGCGCCACTGAAAAACCGCCAAATCTGCAGGGGTTCCATTGGCGACACTTAAAAACGCCAAGTCTGTCGCCAAGGTACCGTTAGTACGTAAGTACCTTTTTTTTTTTTATTAGAATAAAATTTAGATAGGCATTCAATGGGTTACATACTTCAGAAGTTACATTAAGAATATAATAAGAAATAAAAAAACACCTGCTTAAAGCTTTCTTATAAATATTTATAAAATCAAACAATAACAAACGAAAAAAAAAAAAAAAAGCGTCTGCCAAAAAAATTATGAAACTGTTCTAAAGTGTTTCCAAATCATTGATAAATAAATTAATAGTTTAAAAAAACTAAAAAATACGCTTTTAGAGTTAATCAAACTAAAAAGTAAAAAATAATTGTTAACATAAGAATAAAATGACTGACGAGAAAATGAATGTCACTGTTCTAAAATCGTGGGGTGCTCGATATCAATCGTTATAATTTCTCACTAGTTTCATTCCGAAATGCAGAGTTAGTTTAAAAATGTCATACAAAGCACCCCACGCTTTTAGAACAGTGACATTCATTTTCTCGTCAGTCATTTTATTCTTATGTTAACAATTATTTTTTACTTTTTAGTTTGATTAACTCTAAAAGCGTATTTTTTAGTTTTTTTAAACTATTAATTTATTTTTTACTTTTTAGTCTGATTAACTCTAAAAGATCTGATTCTAAATGATCTGATTCTAAAAGATCTGACTCTGAAAGTCTGATTAACTCTAATTCTCTTTCTCTCTCTTTTTTTTAGTTTTTTTAAAGTATAATTGTTTTTACTTTGTTTTCCACTTGGCCGGTTATCCGCTAAGTTTACATACTTTTTACCCACCGAAATTTTCGGCCAATAGGAAGAGCGCAATTCGACATGATCGCACTACTATGCCTTTGAGATCCGCCTCTTTTTAGCCACCAAAATTTTCGGCCAATAGGAAGAGCGCAATTCGACATGATCGCACTCCTATGCTTTTGAGATCCGCCTCTTTTTAGCCACCGAAATTTTCGGCCAATAGGAAGAGCGCAATTCGATCGCGGATCAGTTGACTGACTCGCCAGTAGATGGCGCCATCAGTCCCGAAATCGAGCCCAAAAAGTGAGTTACATACAAACATACAAACATACATACATACATATAAACATACAGGTGAAGCTAATAAAAGCGTATTAAAAAAAACAATTTATTAACGATGTTTTTTTTTTACATTCTCAAGATGGGAAAAAAACTCTTGATTCTTCATCCACACGAACGGGTGAAGAATACGTTTTAAAAAAATAACTTTCGTTATTATTTTTTTTTATTCTCAATCGGAAAATCGAGTCAACTGTTCAAGGTCCTTTCGTTCGTCCAAGAGCCGGTTAAAACATAAACCTTCGCAAATATAAAAGACGAAAAATACAAAGAAGGAAGGGAGAAAAAGAGATCGGATGTTCCCGGTGAAGAAAAATACTTCCAGTACCTTATATAATTAAAGTATATCTTGATTTTTAAGTACAATAAGTCTTGTTATGTAAGTAACGGAAAGTTTGGAAATAGTAGAATCTGGACGACAGAAATTTATATTTTATGCTTTTTTAAAGCACTCAGCTTGTGATTAGAGGTAAGGCTTATTTTTTTTTTTTTATCATAGAACAAAAAGTTTTATAATTAATTAAACACATCTTGTTTAAACACTTAATTATAAATTACTCTACTTTGTAGTATACTTCACTTTTTATTAATTTTTTCCTTTTGTATATATTATGTATATATTTTTATTATTTCTTGCTTGTACTTCTTACATTTTCTTTGATACTTTGTAGTTCTTATTAATTCATTTAATTCATTTTGTAAACCTTTTTAATTCTTATTTTAAATGTATATAATTTTTATTTTTAACCTGGGCAGAATCTTGATCACTTATTCCTTTTATTGCTTATATTATGTTATGTGTTTTTTACCAATGAACTTTAACGTTACTACTCTGGAGTCAAAGGTCGCCACCTGACCAAGGAACTCCGTCAACCCGAAAGATGATGAACACTTAATTATAAATTCTCAAATTTAATAATAATATTTATTTATTCTTTTTAATGTGCTTAAATTTATAGTGCATCTGTATTATTTATTGATTTCAAGCAAATATTTTCGAAGTTATCGTTTTTAAAGATAATTACAATATTGTCACACATTCCAAATAATAAGTTATTTCAATTATCAAAATTCGCCTTTCGATTCAACGATTCACGATTGAACGATTCGATTCACAATCGATTCAACAATCAAATATTTTTTTTTAGATTATTTTGCCAATGTGAGAAATTTAGTTATAAACCATATTTAATACTGTTATTTTGAAAAAAAGTTTTAGTCCTAATTAAGTAGAAAATATCTTTAAAATATTTTCTAGAAATGTGTGATTTCTTAAAATATTTTATATTTATGCTTTTATCATTTTTAATAATTAATTTTTCGGTTACGACTTTTAATTCTGAGTGATCATCATTTAAATAAATCGAATTACGTAAAAAATAATATAAATTAAAAATGAAATAATAAATGATATTAAATTTAATTTAAGTTATTTATTATTTGTAATTAATAAATAACCGTTAATGATAAATAATTGTTATATTTTATTTGTTTTATTATTTGTAATATTACGGAAATTTAGCATTTTGTGAATTTATTTTCTATGACATTCATTAACCAAAAAATTATTTTTGAACGAAAGAATGTATTGCGCTTAGTGTTTTATTTTGTTTCATTGAAATGTGCATTTTTATTAATTCGTTTTTGCACGAACATTCATAAAATGTTTACTTTATCACCATTTCTTTTTCAATGTTTGTATTTCCATTGGAGTGATTACAGCGTTTTTGAAAAAAAGAATCACACATCAGTATTGTAGTGAAATTTGCTGAATGTTTCGATCACTGCGGAATCTGATTACCTCATGATTTAAATGAATTTATATTAGATATCAAAACCATTTCGAAAATTCTTTATTTATCATTTTAACATGCGATATGCTATGTAAAGAATGTTGCTTTTACATTTTTGTAAAAAATAAAACATCGGAAATATGTACTGATAAAATTTAGATTTCTTAATGTTCTTGTAAGTAAATGATAAATGATAAGTAAATGATCATATGAAATGATAAAGGATTTATAATTAGCTTAAGCTTATCTTCCTAAAATATTATTCAAAAATTATAAAATATGGTTGCAAAGTATTATATGCACTAATTTTTTTTTGTTTGTTTTATTTTGTAATTATTTTTTATAAAATTTGAGTTATATTTACTTAATTTTTTCGTGTTTAAAGAAAAATGATTTGTCATCAAATGGTAAATGAACCAATCATCACAAGGCAAAAACTTTTATTATTTCAATAAAAATCAACTGAACTGAAGAAGTAATTTCGAAAGGGGATTAATAGCAATTGCCACGTCACAACAGAGGACAACAAAACTCTAAACACCATTTATAGTTGAGTCGCTTTATGTTGACAGGTGGCAGTTTTATAGCTCTAGATCACATTTTCTTGATTTTTTTTAATATATTTTGCTAATCTTCAGCTGCTACCATTTGTTTACTAATCACTACAGCTATTCTACGACGCAATCAAACCGTTGTATAATTATTTAAATTATGATAACAAATTTTACATATGAATGAATATTTATAGTCCGATATGGAATAACATATCAATTCTTATTTCATGGTAGCAGATGAAGATTAGATAGCTTTATGGTGGTACATCAAAGACAATGAACGTTGAAATCCACCTGCAAAGATGAACAAAATATATTGAACAAAAAAACAGTTGTTTGTATGATAACAAAAAAGGATTAATTAAATAGTTTAATTAGAATGAATGCGCGAATTAATTATTAATTGAATCTTCGAATTAGCTATTAATTGAATTCGAATTGATTATTAATTGAATGTTCGAATTAATTATTAAACGAATATTCGAATTAGTTATTAATTGAATGTTCGAATTAATTATTAATCGAATGTGTGAATTAACTATTAATTGAATGTTTGAATTAATTATTAATTGAATGTTCGAATTAATTATTAATTGAAAGTTCGATTTTTTTTCAATTAAACTTCCATAAAAGAAAACAAAATTTTATTTATAAAGAAATTTTAAAAATTAATTTTAGATTTCATCTTTCTTCAATTACAACAGTCTAATTTTTTATGCTAAGTCATTTTTTCTAGTAGTTATTAACTAACGTGGATTCTTAAAAGTTCAAGGACTATAGAACATTAAAATAAACTAAATTCTATTTCTGTCTGTTGAAATGCATTTAGATATTTTAAAAGAAGTTAAGAAATGTTAACATCACTGAAATATAATCTTGCTTACATTAATATAAATTTTTTTTTCAATTAAATTGTCATAAAAGAAAACAAAATTTAATTTATAAAATTAATTATAGATTTCCATCTTCCTTCAATTACGACATTCCAATTTTTTATGCTAAGTCATTTTTTTCTAGTAGTTATTAACTAACATGGATTCGTAAAAGTTCAAGGACTATAGAACATTAAAACAAACTAAATTCTATTTCTGTCTGCTGTAATAATTTTAAATATTTTAAAAGAAGTTAAGAAATGTTAACATCACTTAAATATCGTCTTGCTTACATTAATACAAATTAAGTATTCAATTACGACATTTTGATTTTGACAATTATTGGCTAACGTCTATTCTATTGAGTTCAAGGAATTGGGGACAATAACACCTTAGTTTCTTTAAAACAAATTATTAAAAAAAAAAAAAATTACACTGGAGTATTTACACATTTAGAATAATATTCTGTTATAACTAGCTCATTTTTTTATCATTATTGTTGGCTATGAAATGTTACTAAACAACATTATTGATTATACTTACTTTCTTTAACAAGCAGACATCCTTTTTGACATTGACATGATATACACATCATTTACATTCTGTGCGTTTTCTATTAAAAAGAAATTAAGAAAACACACACTTTATTACCATAAATAAAAAGTATAAAATGGCATAATGAGTTAAAGAGAAAAAAAAATAAGTTCAGGGATATTAAATTAATTTGTCAAGGTGCTTTATTACGAAAAAGTTCCCAAAATAAAATGAGCGCAGAACGTGTTGTGTGAGAACGACCTTTGAATTGTATTTTAGGAAACATTTGTTCAGCATACGTGATTGTTCAATCACAAGACATTTATAACTTAGAACATCGTTGTAGACTACTGTTTACCGGCGGATTAGTGACAGCATCAGCGGTTTTTTCGCAGTCATCGTTATTTCTTTTATGGAAAAAAATGTAAGTACTAGACTAATTACAGCATACCGTTTAATCAATAATTTTCGTCATTTTTAATGTTATATATTGTATTATTTTATAAAATTGCCTTATTGTATTCTTAGCATTTAAATAATATTTTTTTAATATTATTAAATCTAATATTTTAAAATACCGAAATAATTTTTAATTTCACTATTATTGAAAACTAAAATAATAGAGAGTTTTTGCATACCGTACGTTAGTTACCGTAGGACGTCCGTTAGCTTTTTCTCCCTGGCGCGCATGCTCATAAGAAACTGAGCATGCGCACTAGGGAGAAAAAGCTAACGGACGTCCTACGGTAACTAATGTACGGTATGCAAAAACTCTCTAATAATGTAGTTACGTTTCATTAAGCTCTTTTGTAAAAAATATAAAAAAAAGTTCCAATTTTCATCAGAAATAATACACAATTTTTCTATGTACAGTCACGTCGCTTCTTTGGTTTATATCCATCTCCATCCATCTGATGCTGACAATAATAATTGTAAAGAATTTTAATATGGTAAAATCAGATATTTTAATGTAGAGGGTTGTTGGTAGTGGTGACAAGTTTTGGTTATTCGTTCAATTGTCATTTTTTGCGCATTTTAGGTTAATTGGAAGGGGACCTGCGGTTATCGTGGATTCCAAACCACTCACAAACCGCCAGAGTTCGAACCTGAAGCTTTTCGTACCAAAGGCCAGAGCGCTAACCAATTGGCTATCAGGCCGCTGTTGTTGATAGGAGATGCTCATAACTTACTTATTTATACTACGAATGAAGGGATGACATTCCCTTCTGGAAGGACTATTAGGGGCCTCACATTTGCCGGAGGTATGGGAGGAAACCAGTCGATTATTGAAATTATATGCGTTGCACAGACTCCTCGTTTCTGAAACAGTGGTTGCAACTGCAATCTTTGGCGGATTCGATTTTAAACCTTGTTACATTTTAATTGCGCTCTTGACTAGTGGGCCATAATCGGGTAGTAATCGTAATTTGCCATTTTATTTTAATACTTCTTTTCAGTGCAATCTTTACTATTACTATAATTTGTGACATTATATTTTTCTAGAAATTTATCAATTTTTTTTTTTTTTTTTTTTTTTTTTTTGTTAATTTTATCATTAATTTTGATTTAAACTGAATTAGCTGAATTTTATTTTATGCGGGTACAGTAAGTGTTTTTTAATTCGACTTTTTTCAATCTGACACCGATCCAGCCGTTAGCTGCCGGAAAGTTTCATGTGGATTCAGACGTTTGTTGACATTGACCGACTGTTCTCGTCGCAGAGTAGCTCACACTTGCGACCGGTGTTTATCAAAACATCAGTTTTCATTTCAGGACAGCATAGAACTCATAAATTTGTGTACAACGGTAATGTTTTTTTGTTCGTAACGGTAATGTTTTTTTTTCCTTTTTTAAGATATTCGTATCACGGAAGCAACGCAATATCGTACTTTTTCAAATAATAAGACAGATTCATGTATTCATTGTGTTTGTATTCATATATTGTTTTAACTATCATTGCACTGCATTAATTTTTCTTTTGTGTGTTTTTATCAATACATGAATATTAAGTAAATTAAATTAAATTTATTAAGTAATTGAAATTAGTAATTAATTAAAATGAAATTAAAATTATGAATTAAATTAATTGAATTTTTATTATTATTTTTAATTTAATTTTTATTTTGTATTTGTTTAATGACGAAATACCTATAATATTTATATAGTGTACACAGGGATTATAAATACATTAAATATGTGCATGCTTTAATTGCTTAAATGGCCAAATCGCAAAATGGGGGCCGTTGGGATTTGGTAACTTTTTTTTACCGCCAAAGTGGGCGAAAAAATTAATCTGGCACTGCCGTGGTTCCAAACGTGCCAGATTAATGAACGCCTACTGTAATATGTTTCCTATTCTTGCTATTATTTAATTCCGAAAATTTAAGAATAATTTTTTTATCTTAATATAGAAAGCATCTCAACAAGAATTAAGAATAAAAATTTTTTTATTACTTTATTTTGTTTATTTTTGCTTCTTATGTTGTTTTGATTAGAAAATCAATTATAAAAACTCATACAGAATATTGCCTTAAAAAACCAATTAATAAATAGCAAAGTTGAAAAATAACTTCTTAATATTTCTTATTCAAAGCTCTGCAGAATAAAAATTCTTAGAAGATTAGGGTTTTTTTACAGGAATTTGGATTAAGGAAATATTAATATCAATATTAATATTTATGACATTTCTGCACTTAGTAACATTATAGCTTTATGTGTGGTCTGATTGAATGTATTGTTTTACATTTAATGTTCTGTGCCTAAAAACCGTTACAGTTCCAGACTTTTTAAAGATATACTGATTTCCTATTTTAATTCATTAAAAAATGTCTATATTTTAAAGTCGTACAAACGATTTATTTGCCGTAAGGAGTGTAATAAAAGATTGTGCTATAAAAGAGTTGTACAAATTAAATTTTGAAATTAGTGTCATAATACAGGGCATTAAATTGTAAGTAGCTGTCAATAAAATGAAAAAATGATAATTAAAGTTATTAAACTTACCACTTCCAAAACTGTTTGTATAGAAGATAGATCCGATTGCAATGACTGACAGCGGACTCGAGATTTTTCAAGAACGTCGGAGATGTCCACCAGGTGGCGGTTGATATCATCGTACTGATTATTCAAGGACTGTAAAATTAAATAGATTTGTCAGATAAAAATTTTAAAAATAATAGATTAATGTTTATAACTGGTAACCATTAAAAAACTTTAAATTTTTAATCAGCTCTTTCTTCCACTTGTTTGAGTAAATTAAAAGATATGTAAGCAATTTATAATGGAAAAAAACTCATATTATTAAGTATGTGTATAATTTTAAAACGGGAAATGAAAAATTAATTTACAAATAAAATAAAATAACACACATAAGATTGTATAGATTATAAGTAAATATGTGTATTTTGAAATGGCAAAAATTCCTAATTGTAAAGATTTATTCTTTTTTTGATCATTTAAGCATTATAATTGTAATTGGATAAAAAATAAAAGTAAGATGAATTCTCAAGATAATTCCTTTTCTTTATAAATGTAGGGCACAGCCATTTCTCCCATAAACACTCTGCTCTGTTGCCAACTTTATTAGGAAAATTCACTTAATTTATCAACGTTATTTCTTACAGAAAAAGGAAAATGAAGAATGAAATTATAGAATTTTAGGAAAATATCCATGAGATAGTCCGAGCTGATGCGATATATTTTATCCAAATCTTATCTGAATCTAATCATTTTTCAAAGCGGTGACTGCAGCGCACGCCTTCAACGAAAATATCAACACGCACTAGCTATACATTTAACGTTAATTTATTAATGAGGTTGATTTCATGAAAAGCCAAGGAGAGAGATTCGAGTTTTGGTGAAGCTCCGTGACTGCGTAGCAGCCGTTCGCTTCTATCTTAAAAATCCAAGGAACTATTAACCATATTATTTAACTATTATTAACTATTTAATCGAGTGGTTCTCAAACGGTTTGCCTAAGTGCACTGGGGCACCCTAGAATATTTCAGGGTGCCCCCTTGATATTCAAGAGAAATATGTGACTAGACATAAAAACAAATATAGTTATTCTCACTTAAATAAAGTCATCCCATTCAAAGATAGTTTTCATTACAAACAATTAAACGTTTTGATTTTTTTCACTTTTTTTATTAATCTTTCTTCACATAAAAAGTCGCCAAACAGCGATGAGGCCCCAAAAAAAGGTTTCCAAGAAAATAGGACCGGTAACTTCAATAAGGTGAGTTCATGAGGTTCCACTCTGAGTGCTAATTTCTATTTGATTTTTAATGGTAAAAAATTTCTATTGTTGCCTCGGAGACTTTACCGTCTGCAAGTAGTAGTCTGTCTAGTTGATCATCTGGATATAAAACTGTGAGGCATTAGTAGCGGGTAATTACGTTTCAGAAAATTTGTATATAGTGCTCCTATGAATATTTATACTTTTTTAAATGCCCCACCGGCCCGAATGGTCGAGATTAGAAAGTTTGAGAATCACTGACTTATTCCAGAACTTATAATAATTTTGAATACTGTTTGTATTTAAATTTTAATATAAAATAATATAGCATAGCATTATAGTAATATAATATATAATAATACAGCATAGTGTTAAGAAGGTTGTGCAACTGTTCTACAAAATATTATGTAAATTAGAATTTATTGTACAGACCCAAATTTAATTTGGTACACTAAACGTAAACGTATAAGGTCTGCATAAAACATTTCTGATGTCATTGAATATATATGAATCGATAATTCTTTTTTAAGTCAGGATGTTATATTTTAATTCAAATAATTACAACATTTTTTTCAGTTCTTAATTATTCATTTCTTTTTCACTCAGCAAAGGAATTTATTGCGAAGAATTTCTCTCCTGAAATAAAACGGATTCTTATGCAACAGATAAAGAACCTTCATTCTATTTTTAGCTTGAATTTTGTTGTTATCACCTGAATTTTCTATTAATAGCAGACACTTTAATCTGCATACTAAATAAATTGAAAATTGTTTTAGAAGTTGGCACAAAAATGCTGGCCAGCACATGCTGTCACGCGTGAAAAACTTCAATCTTTTCTAAATGAAAACTATTCAGTTTAGAAAAGATTTTAAAGGTCGAAAGAAAAAGTAGTCGTAATTATTCTGGTATAGAAGTGCCAGCCGTTTCAATGATTTAAATTGAAATTGTTGGGCTAGAACAAATTTTTTCTAGCTAGAACAAAGTTTTTGACCAAATTGAAACTAAAATTGTTAATTTCTCAGTCAATTTTTCCATATTTAAAAGAACACAATGAAATTATTGATGAAAATGATAACTTTACGTAATATTAGCAGAACCCGGTATATGTTGTCCTGCCAAAAAAAAAAAAAAAAAAATGCATCGTAGAAAATTACATATCACAAATATATTCTCCATGTTCCAATATATGTGCATACTCCTTTCCACGGATATCGTTTGAACGGTATAAAGATGAAACGCTGCAGCCCCATCTGGTGGCAAAGTAACAATAAAGTGGATAGCGCGAACCTATTTTCCATACTTGAATACATATTATTACCCATTTTCATATCGATGTTTTGAACGATATAGAAGTTGATATACTGCAGCACCATCTGGTGGCGACTTGCAACAAAGGAATAGCATAAAAAAATTCTCCATGTTCCGTCGAACAGTCACAAAAAATGACATCAAAATCGGTCAAGCCGTTTAGGATGAGTTCAGTGACAAACACACTTACAGAAGAACCAATTACAACGCCAACTACCGGGTCCAATTGTAAATCTAAACCATCCAGGGACCCACTAAAATACACACAAAAAATTTCATCGAAATTTGTCCCGCCGTTTAGAAGGAGTTCAGTGACAAACACATGTTCAGAAGAATTATATATATAAAGATAGTCAGATTACTGCAAGAGTTCTAACAATAGTTGTTATTTTGCCAATATCAAAGTACCGCATACTTACATTAATAAATTTTTTGAACTTTTGAACAAACCTTGAACAAATACTCTAAACAAGGCCTAGTAACACACAAATGGATTTTATTGTTTGCTAGACCAATTCTTTATTGATTTAATAGCGATTGATTTGACGAGATTTCTAAGAATTTTGAATTGAACCGTATCCCTGTCGTTTCGGAACAACCAGTTTCAAATTGTGATTGACCGATTCAGAATTTGAAAAATTACAAGATTTTTAATTCCATGTATTATAAAATTCTAAAAAGAAAATCAATTTCAAAACTCTTATTAAAGTAATTGGTGTTTTTTATCTTGTCTTTATATGAAATTTATTAATCGAAATAAGGTGTCTATATTATAATATATATAATAAATCCCTGCAGAAATTTTAAATACAAATTTTACCATATTTTAAAATAGTTGAAATGAGTATAATTTCGTTTGGCGTATTTTAATTTAAAAAAAAAAACTACAAAATTGACTTATGATTTATAAAAGATTGTCCATTATTAATTTAGGCATTTACGTAGCAGAATAAATGCAAAAGCAAAACTTAAAGCTTTCTGAAGGAAAATGTCCTTGAACTATATTTCTTATCCGAAGAGTCGTTGTTATTCATTCCGTATCGCGAAGAAAAAAAAATTAAATTGCAAATTTTATCTCATGCATGCTAAAAGACCGAATGAAAACTGAAAGTAAGCTATTAAAGAAAAAGGAAACGTCATAAATTTTCACAACTGATGAGATTCAGTTCAAAATTTTACCCTCATTCTTATGCAAAGATCATTATTGAAACATGATATTCTTATTAATTAAACTTTATTATAATGTTTGAAATTTAATTTGCAAAAATTAAAATAACTTTATATAATATTTTTTTTAAATTTATAAAATTCTATTATTTATGATTTTAATAAAAAATTTTATTATTAGAAAACGAAGATTTCGTTGCATATATTTAAAAAGAGAAGAACATGACTTTTTTTCACACCATTGTGACTCCTTATTTCCCTCATGCTTTCGTTTTAATCAAAATTCTTTAGATGCTCGAACAAAATATTTTGAATTAGAATTTCTCCTATTATTTCTAAATGTAGTATGCGAAATATTAATCGACATTTTATTCTATGAGCTTAAAAATTTCTTCTAATTCAAGAATTTTCAATATTTTGTTTTGAAACCTATCTTCCATAAATGCCTTCATTTTTACCATAATATAAAATTTTTAAAATGTGAATTTTTATCCATAAAATTATTGTTTTCAAGAGCAAAATTTTCGTTTCCTCGATCATATCATCATTGTCATTGACTACTTTCAACACTTCTTATTGGTTAATTTTTTTTAAATTTCTTTTACAACTTATTCTTATTGGTTTATTTAAATTTCTTTTAATAGCTTTTTTATGCCTAATATTTTAAATTATTTTCACCAGCTTTTTTTATACATAATATTTGTTTAAATTTTTTTCATTTTACTAATAATTATAAGTTAAATTGTTTTAAAAGATCGTTTAATGAAACAAAGAACAATTTTATTTCAAAGCGAAAACGCAATTTTTCAAGAAACAAAAATCATTTGGAGTTCTATAGTTTTCTTTTTATATTTTAAGTTTGCTGTTATAACTTTTGTTCTTACATTAAATTTTAAATTCTATAGGAATTATATATATATATTATATATAATTTTCTTTAATAATATTTGGATATTTAATAATTCATGTTTTTCAAAATATACTGTTTCAAATTAACTTTTTCTTCCTTTTTTCAGATTTTCGAATCATTTTTAAATTCATGGTTTAATTATAGAACTACTTAAAATATAAATAGAAACAAATGTATTACTTCTAGGAAATGCAATGAGTTTTAGGAGGGAAAAAAAATAGAACACACCGAAATCTGTTTGGCTTGCTTTCGAATGACTCTGTGAAGGTCATCGCTGTATTTAGCTGTCTCGTCTAGGATTGAAGTAACTTCTGACAGTTCTGACTGAATTTTGCTTCGGTTGCTGACGATTTCACTCTTGAGCTTTGTCTCGGCATCGTGTACCCACTTGTTTACTTCATTCAACTGATTCTGAATCTCTTGGCTGAAAAGGAGATGTAGGTTTAGGTATTAAATGTTTAAAATGACGACAAAATAAAATTTTAAAATAACAAAAATTTTTTTCGAGAATAGGGTTCATAATTTATGTATTTTTACATGCCTATTTTAATATTTGATGGAAATGCCGCTTGATAGTTTTAAAGGGCTAGAACATAATATTATATTAGTTCATAAATTTCTTTAAAACATTGATACTTTTATGTTTTATTTATTTTTTAAAAATTATTATTACATAAAATGTGTGAAAGATAATGAAGTTTTTATTTTATTTAAATATCTAATTTTTTTATCTTTATTTTAAATTTTTTTATCATTGGTTTAAATTTTTTAATCGGAAAAAAATAATAAAATGAAAATTAATAATTAATAATAATTAAACTTAATAATAATAATAATAATAATAATAAATAAATGATATTAATAATTAATAATTATTAAAATTACTTACAATTAATAATTATTATTAAAATTAATTAAAATAATAATTATTTAATATAATTAAAATAATAATTATTAGTTATAATTAATCACGCGTGATTACTCATTATTAATTATGCATGTCATAGTGAATATCTTAGTTTGCACACTATTTATTAATTTTTTGACTTAACTATCGTTAAATATTTAGTTTTTTTTTATTGTATAATGGTGATATATTTTCTATACTGAATATTTGAAACAAAAATCACGCAATGAAAAGTATTAACCTTGAGAACCAATTAACTAATCAGAATATTTTCGTAGAGTTAAAAGTACCACATACAATATAAGTTTATAATTCTGCGAAATATGAACGATTTTTTTAACAACTGTATTCTGTTATTTAATAAATAACGTTATAAAACGTTGTTTAATGATTGAAAATAATAACATGGCTTGAAATAATGCAGACAATATAAATTTCATTTGAATGGGCAAAATATTACAAAAATTCATCTATGTTATCTATGTGGGATTGCTAACATGAAATATTTATTACGCATTCAACAAATTAAAATGAAACGATCATAAAGTGGTTTAACTGTCATTTTAATGGTTGGTAACCTATATTAATGAAATTGAAATTATGCAGTTGCACAGTTAAAAGGAAAATTTTAAGAATTCCAGGTGTATTTAATTTAAAATGTAATTGAAATACGAAAATTCTTGCAAAACAAATAAGTAATATAAAACGAATGTATTGGAACGAATGCTATAATACAGAACTGGTAGCGCAAGTGAAATAATCTTTATGTAAAAGTCACAGTAATAGATTCTTGAACTATGGTTAAATTTCTATGCAGTGATTGCTGAATAACTCAGAAATGTTCGCTTTTTTTGCTGTTCAAATCTCATCTACATTTAAAAGTTTTTATAATGGTAAGTTTATTTTTAATTAATTTGCATGCATTATTTTTATTTTAAAAAAGTTATTGAATATTAATTTCTGAGAAAATACCAGCGGTTTTTTATTTTATTTTATTTATTTATTTATTTTTGTAATTCTTTCAATAAATGATCGTATCAGTTGAATATTAATTTTTTATATTTATTTAACATAATGTATTAAAATGACATTTATTCGCCACTTCTGAAAACAATAATGCTTTTATTTTACTTTGGCAAAGTTATTTTATTGTCGTCTTCAAAATGTATCGATATTGGAGTTGAGATAGTTATGACATTTTGCTCATTACCACCAATTTTCTCATAGGAAGTATTAAAAAATGCTTTTAATTAAAATAAATATTGATTAGTTGCTGTTATAAAAGTCAATACATTTTTAAAACATCGAATTTTTTACTATCACATCACAGATTTACTATGAATTCTAACTCCTAAATCTGACTTCTGAAGGAGCCAATTAAAGGAAAAACTGGAAATCATTTTTAATTCAATTCCAACACTAAAAATATTATATTATATTAAAATTTTATACATCTTTAAAAAAAAAAACGTTTTAGAGAAATCGCGTAGGTGAAGCAGTAACTGAATTAATGCCGTAAATTAATAAATATTATTCTCAATAGAGAGTTTTTGCATACCGTACGTTAGTTACCGTAGGACGTCCGTTAGCTTTTTCTCCCTAGCGCGCATGCTCTCAGGAAACTGAGCATGCGCGCTAGGGAGAAAAAGCTAACGGACGTCCTACGGTAACTAACGTACGGTATGCAAAAACTCTCTAATAATTGCAATAATTTACGGTAAAATCGCAGAACAAGATCCGTTGGAATTTGGCGTCAAAAATTCCTTCCGCCAAAGTGCGCCAAGTTTCGGGTTGCTACTATAAGTGAAGTAATTTGCAAATAATACAAGAAACCTGGTTTACCATATTTGGCGACTCTTCACTTAGTTGGAATCCCCCCCAAAAAAGTCCAAAAATCCCAACAGCCCTTATTTTGCGATTTGGCTTAATTTACTAATAAATGAAACAGGTAATGTTTTATTTTAATCATAATTCCTTTAAAATAACAAATAAACCAATGGTTATTTTTTGGGACAAAATTGTTCAAGATTGCAAAAAATTTCCGTTATAAGAAAAAATTATTTAATTTTTAATTAAATTCCTATAGTACTTAAATATTCTATATTATCCTATATTACTTAAATGTTAATTACAGATACTGTAAATATAAATATTATTTTATTTAAGGTATTGAAACTAGGAAAAAAATTTAAACTAAATGTACCGCAATCATTTTTATTTTGAATAGAAAATTGAACTATTATGTATACAAGCATGTTTTACTATATACAGTCGCAGTTAGATAAAATTAAATTTTTGTCCGATTTTTGTATCAATTGGCTTATACTGAATTGTTTTAAAATTCCGAGTCAATAAATTAACATCGTATGGTTTGGTAAAGTTAATTAAAGTTTTAAGAATTTTTTTATTCTCGTAGTGAAGAAATTCTTTTAAATTGTGTCAAAATCATTAAATCATTTTGTAATGTATTAAATGTCTTCATCCAAACATAAAAATTTTACGTCAAAAATTTATTAATATTCTTGTGGAATAAAAACATAAGAAGTTTACAAGATAATTCTTCAAAAGCTGTTTTTCTTTATCAAAAAAGATTACTTTATTTAAAAAATATTTAACAACCATAAGCCTTATAAATATTTATTTATAACATTGTTTTTCTTATTTTCTATTTATTTCCTGAATACCTGGTTTTCTATAAGGCATAAATGTTTTTAAATTCGAAGGTAAATCACAATATAAAAAACTGTTTACCTAAAAATAAAATTTTTTTTCCGTTCCTAATCTACTTCCTGAAAATGTTACTCATATATATATATATATATATGAGATCAGATAATAAGTAAAACAAGAAATTTTGGCCTACATTTTTTTCGTTCTGATTAATTCAAAAATCCATGCATTCATGCAATTTTTAAAAGTGAGTACATAATTATTAATGACTTCATTTATATTACTTAAACCTTCCAAAAAGACATTTCGTGGATATTATAGGTGAAAAAAAATAGAAAATTTTATCTCTAAATCATGAAAACAAAATATGTAAATAATTTTGAATACCTTAAAATTGTAATTTATATAAGTAATAACTTACCTCAATGTTTCATAAGTTTAAAATGATTATTGTTTTTTCTTAATCGATTAAGAAATCTCAAAAATCGTTTTTAAAAGTTACATTTAAAATTCTATTTGTATTTTATCAAATAATCCAGATTAAAAAATAAAGCTAAAATTAACAATAATTTTTTAATTAATTAATAAAATTAATGTTAATTTTAATTTATTTATGTAATTTGTTAAGTAACCAAACGATTTTGTTCATTCTTTTAAAAATTTCGTAATTCCAGAATCGTCCAGCGTTTTTCTCTTCCAGGAATTCTGATAAAAATAAAAAACTATTTTTAAAAATAAATTTTGAGGTTTTTCTTTTGTTTTTTCATATAAATTTAATTTTCATCAATGATTAATTATTTTGTCTTCCTTTTTTTACCATAATTTTATTTGACGATTTTTTTCCTTCGAAACAATAGTTTTAAATTTAAAATTCTAAAAAAAAAAAAAAATAAACGTATATTTAGCTTTCATTGTTTGGCAACGTCTTTATTAAATTGTTAAATTATTTATTGGCAGCAAAAGACATTTTATTTTGTTTTTTATTAGAATAAAATGCTGTCTTACGTATCGTTATAGTGGAAAATTTCGAATTATTTTAGGATAATTATGATTCACGAAGTGCTAATTGATTTATCTCAAAAGGCGGATAACATAATTAATTCTAAAATTGGTTTTAATATGGACTTTATTAAAAGAGTTACAGAAAAGGCTTTAGCAATTGTGGCTTGTAAATCTCTAGAAGAATTAGAAAACATTTCGATCAGTGAAACACCTAGAAAGAGTCTAAAGAAGAGTGATCATTTTGAAGAAAATAAAATTCATCTACATTCGAATAAAAACAGTTTGGAAAATGAATCTGAATTTATAAAGGATAATATAATGCCAAGTACTCAAGAAGAGGAGGTAAGAACTGTTAATAATATTCTAAATGTTAATTCGAATACTTGTGAGAAATTACCGTTGGAAAATACTACTCAGTGTGTTTTAAATAATTATTTTTCTGATAAAAATTCTGATTCACACGAATATCAATCAGAACTTCAAGGCGAGTTTTGCTATGAAAATGATTCTTCTGAAAATTTTATCAAAATTAAGAATGTTTATTCCCTTAATGCATCAGTAGAAATTTCTTCAAACTCTCCCAATTTAAATTTCCCTAACAATTCGAATTCCAACTTTAATTTTACATATGAAAAATATCAAAATATTGATATAATGCGAGAACTGGTTGAATGTAATGAGGAAGTCTTTTCAAAGGAAACTGTTACTGTTTCTACTGTAACGAAGAAGTCATGCGCGAATATTTCAGAAGAAGATATTGAAGTTAATCCTAATCGCGATAACTGGGAAGAAGAACATAATACAAAGAAAAATAAGACTAATGAAATATACAGTGACTTTTTACCTACTAGAACATTACAAGCAAATATCTCTAACTCATCTAAAGAAGCAAGTTCTTGTTCGAACAAAGTCGTTTCTGTTGTTTGCGAATCAATGCCATTTGACAAAATAAAGAATAACATTGATGATAATATTATTCAAGAAACTTCTATTAGTAATGATAATGTAACAATACAAAATTTTCAATGGAGGAAATTTAATGAAGAACCTATTTTAAAAAGTGGTGATCAAACAATTACAATTAGCGATTCTGATAGCAGTAATGAAGCAAGTGTTGAAACTAAAACACCACCAATTTTCGAAACTTCTTTAAAACATGCTACTGAAAATTTGAAGAATGAAGATGAGAATGCAAAAAGAGAATTTTTGAAAAATTTATCCATCTCGCCCAAATTTGGAATTTACAAAAAATCCGTAGTTGCTAGTAGTTCAGAAGGATCAAATTCAAAATTTATTTCTGATAATAATGCATTTATTTCTTCACCTTTAATATTAAGTTCATCTAGTGATGATTACACTGAAACTAACAGCAATATGTTAAATTTTAATTTTATTGGAGTGCCAATAAATGCAACCTCTTATGAAAATAAACCACCTAAGTCACAATGTCTGAGAAATTTTTCTAAGGCTCCTAAAAAGAAACCTAATTTAAAGAAAAATAATAAGATGTTCAATTTAAGATCTCCTAAACTCCTTCAACCTGTGACAAAAAATCTCCAAAATAAAAATGTCAGATCTCTAAATGCCACCAGTCTTTGCCAAAAAATCGCAAAAATGGAAAGAAGATAAATCAAGAATCTCCTTCAGGACTTTCTAGGAAAATACTCTTGAGGAAGAAAGCAGAGGAGAAAAGAAACTTAAGAGAGAAAAAAATGAAACTCACGAAAGAGAGAAGAGAAAGATTAGAAAAGAAAGGAGAGAGAAACTACGTTTAAGTGAAGAGAGAAGAATGAAAAGATTTGAACAACATGAAGAAGTATTGAAAAGAAAAATAGTAGATAAGAAAAATAAAGTGAGGTGCCAAAATCTCGGCAAAAATAAAGTTTCAAAAATATCTCCAGAAAATCAAATATTTGAATCATCGCCAAATGCTGCACAATTGAGCCGCACTTACTCAATTGAAAATAAATTGAAAGATCTGTCTCCTATTGAACCAATAAATGAAAATCAGCAAGAACGCTCTAGTAGTGAAAACTTAAATTTTTCACATGTGTATAATCATGTGCATGACAAAAAACTTTTTCTGAGGCAAAGTGTTGTGCTCATTGACATTGCGCAAGACTTACCTACTGAGGTTCTTCAAAATTATTCTATTTCTGCTAGTTCCTTAAATTTAAGCAGTGAAAACAGTAACCGATCATCAAAAACGAATACAGTCCAGAATGTGAGTATAATAAAGGGTTCCCCTACTATTACCAAAGACATATTTCCTCCATCAAAAAATCAGAAGAAAAGAGAATTAGGATCGACAAGAAAAATATCTACTTTAGCAAGTGAATATAAAGATATTAGCATAGATGGTACAAGAGTATTATGTGGAAAGGATAAAAATTTAGGCAACGCGTTACAGCAGAATAGCATTCATACCAAAAAACCTTTATTTAAACATCAAGGAAACAAATACACTCGTAATCAAATCTCTACAAAGGAAAAGATAATTCATCAAAAAGCCGATGAAAGTATTGCTGTTGCATGTAATTCTGCAATTGAAAATGATCCAAAACTTTCAATGGAGACTAGTGTACTATTAAATAATCTTTCTAACTATAGTGACAAATTTGTAGTTAATTCAAATTTGAAAACAAAAGACAAACCTAAAAAAGCAAAATTGAACATTTTATCTGATAATGTAATGCAAAGTAGTCTAAAATCAGCTATGAAAAAACCGAGAATTATATCGAAAAATATTACTAATTCAGAGCCAGCCCAACCAAATTCGACACCATTAAATAAATTCAAAAAAGCAAAATTTATGTCTTTGACGGATAGCAACACTCTAAACGATGCCAAATTATCATTATTGAAACCAGTAGTTGTATTAAAAGATATCAGTAATATTGATTCAAAATTGAATCCTAATTCTGAAAATAAAAAAATAAAAGAAATAAAAAAAACTATCCAAAACAGCAAACATAAAGTATCACGCGATTACAATCTGAAGAAAAAGCCAGTTCATCTTAAAAATGATGCGGTTAAAAAAAACTCTAAGGAAGTTCTTAATTTTTTATCTGAAAAAGAAAAAGATTCGAAAAAGGGTAAACAATCTTCTGATATATCTTCTTACGAAATTTCTGATATTAGTGATAACAGTTTTGTTGAAACTAAGAAGACAGCAAAGAAGGTACCTTCGTGGGCAACTGGGATTTACTTGAAAAAATACTTGCTTAAGCAATATTACGAATCTCCAGATACTGAACTCCTTTTTGGTAATTTTAGAAATCAAAAAGCAATTGATTTGGAAAACATTTTTGGTACTGATAAATCGTTCTACCATAGCCGCACAAGTTCAGCCAATTGGGCTGCAGATGAATCCATTTGAAGTAGTACTGTTCATCATTATGATTTTGAATTTTGTTCATTTTCTGAGTATTTCGTTTTGCTTTTTAAGTTGTTTTGATATTTACTATAAGCTGTTAAATTTTGAAGTAATGTATTCATATTCGCATAAAAAAATTAACTAATAATTAGGAATATATTCTAAAATAAATTTCAAAATTCATTCTGATAATTTCTTGTTAAAATATATTTCGAAGTGCTGTTTTTATTTTTAACCATATCAATTCAACTTTATCTGAAATCTTCAATGCGCGAAAAAAAAATTAAAAAATAAAATAAATATTTTTTCTAAAAATGTTTAAAATTTGAAATATGTAACTAAAAATAAATCGTAAGGTTTTTGTAGCAAAATTAATGTATACAACTTTTGAATAGATAAAAATTTAATTTTTTATGAATATTGTTACAATTTTCAACTGTTCAATACATATTGAAGATCTGTATCGACGTATTCTTTAGAAGTTCATAAATGGTGTTCATCTGATGACTTCTCATTAAGTCTGTAGTCCTTTCTAAATAAAATATAAGTTCCGTTTTATTAAACAGCTTTTAAATATCTGTTTTTGTTTAATTTCTTAATTAAATTATAATTAGATTTATTGACTTTTATAATTTTTTTGACTGTTTAACTGACTTTTGTGACTGTTCATTTATTTATTTATATTTTTTCCTAATACTTATTTTTTTATTTAACTTATTTTCTTTATCTAAATAAAAGAAAATATATTATATTTCTTATTTATACTTATTTTCTAATTTAATATATTTTTAAAAAAATAATATATTATGTCTTAACGTGTAAGTTACGACAATATCCCTTATTAAAGTTTCAACTTCCAATGCATTAAATTTCTTAGTATGAAGTTTTGCATAAAAGTTGTATTTATTATAGTAAAATACGATATTGAAAGACAATTTTATATTTGCATTCACATTTTGTGTTATAAATGTATTGTAGAATGGATAAAATGTAACTGGTTCGTAAATCGATTTTTCGGTGTAATCGATCGGTGTGATCGATTTTTTTTTTGTTTTAAAATGTAATGGATTTATATATAATATTAAATACTATTCTTATTATACAACTTTTTTCATTTGTTTGTATATTCCTTAAATCTTAAAATCTAAGTTGAACCTTAATCTAAAAAATTTAAATATAAATTTGGGGAAAAAAGAATCACTTTATAGCTTGACATTTTTTTAGGTTATAAGAATAAAAACTTGTAAATTTTTAACATAAAATATATATATTTTTTTAAATAATTATTCATATTTATCATAATTTTATATAAAAGATTATTTTTATTAGTAAAGTTCATAATAATACTAAAAGAATGCCTTATAACTTTAGTTTTATGCGAAATAATTTGAAATAGCAGACTTGCAATCAAAATGATAATATATGTGGATTTTTTTTAGCTTTTTTTCATTTTTCTAATTTGTATTTATCTGAAAGTTGATTTCTCATTACTTAATTCATCTTAAAATTAGTATTGTCACTACAAAAGAAGAGTACTTACCACTTTTGTGAATAGTGGCTACTATTTATGCTTTCATAATTTTTGGAAGACATGCTCAGATCTAGAGCATCAATATTTTTGCTCCTTGTCGTTGTGGTCGTTGTCGAGTATCTTTTGTAGTCATCGAGGAAGTTGTAGTTGTATAAGTCATCAGCGGTTCTGTATGTATAACTGCTGTATGGAGTGGCTTTGTAAAAGTAAGTGTGGTATGGAGTATGGTAGATGTGAGTGGTGAGTGGCACCCAGTAATCTGTCGTTGTGGTCGTCTTCTTAGTAGTTGTGGTCTTTTTTCCAGAGTCATAGTCGTAGTTGTAATCTGTACTCGTCTTCTTGCTGGTGTCAAAGCTGTAATCAGCTGTGGTCACTTTAGCTGGACCTGTCATATAGTTGGAATCCTGCAGTAAGTCATAGTAAGGAATGGGCCTGGATCTTGACCTTGGTTCTGGAGAGGAGGCCCTCAAGTGATCGTAATAATGTGGATGATATTCAGTTGGATCTATTGGATCATATAAATCAGCGGCCTTGCTCCTAACTCTTGGTGGTGGTGTGGTGGCTCGAAGGTGGTCATAATAGCCTCGACCGTACTCAGTTGGATTTATAGGGGCGTATAAGTCAGGATTGTAGGGTCTTGTGGTTTTAATTCCCGATATCTTCTCAGCAGCAGGTGTACCTCCATGGACATTAGACCCAGCAAAGGTATACATGCCTAGGTCACCTCTGTCAGATCTGACGTGAGTCTTGGACAGGCTGGTTCGATAATTCCTCTCCACATCATTGACGGAGGGTGAGTACAACGAGGTACCGTAACGGTAATTGTCACCGTACATCGTGGTCAGAGGCTTGTGATAGTGAAACACCATAATGACCTTTCTGGGATGAGCCTCGGGTTTTTAAGTTAACGAAATCGAACTCGATTAGGAGATGAGAAGGCGGATCTCTGGGAACAGGCTTCCTCTTGGTTCGAAGATAGTCGAAAAGAATAAAAGATTACCACCCAGCTGGAAAGATTCAGGAATCTCTCAGCTGCCTACGCAATTTAGGTAATTTCCGCCCCGTGGATTTTGCCCGGTATTGCGGTAAGTTTTATTTTGAGAGAAGCTACTCCGATTTTCGTGGTTGGCCTTGATGGTCGAGAAAAGAGTTGGGCCGTTGCCCAGAGTCGCTTCCCAAAGTGAGACAGCGTCGCTCCTGCAGCTGCCTGGGATTCGTCAGCGCCTAAAATCGGAAGGAACAAGCGTATTTGAGACTGTTTTTGTTTGTCAAGGTCGACCTGTTGTCGAATAGTTTCTGTAATGTGTCTTACAGATATTCTGAACTTCTTGTTTTCCATCGAAATGGGTAACTATATGCCAGACGACACGAGACTTGTCAGCATTATCAGGTGTAAATATTCTTTCTTTTATTTTCACAAAAAAGTAGGTCTTCAGATCATTTGAGTTCTTTGCAGGTTGCTCAAAAAAAAAAAACTTGGAAGAGAGGGATTCTGAAAAAAAAAAAAATTTTTTTTTTTTTTTGGTTCATCTAATATTACGGAACTTAGTTATTTATATATATTTAACTTTTTTTCCCTTTATTTTTCTGGTAATGGGATAAAGTAAAAAAATATAAATATCTACTGTTTTTTGCCCTCCTTTGAATGAAAGTAGGACATAACTTATTTTTGTATTCTTCTCTATTTTAAAAGAAGTAAATCGTTATTTTAAAATTTTTTCGACTAAGAATCTTCCTAATAACGATTAACTATTCCTTGTGTTTTGATCATGTTTTAAAAATTTTACTTATTAGTAAACTCTTTATTAACTCTTAAAGTAAATTTGCCTTTTTCAAATTAAAATAATTATATCTAAAAAACTTTCAAAATCTTTTGAGTCATTTCAAGTTATTTTATTATATTATGATGCATAATAAAGTCACTTTAATATCTGCTAGATATAAATAGTTCAGAAACTCTTGTTTACGTTTTAGTCGAGAAGCATATTTCAATAATCCTTTAATGTTGTGTTTGATTTTTCTTTTTCTTTTTTGATAGGAAACAAAATTTTTGTTTCAAACAATTAAAAGTTCCTGGTATTTTTTTGAAAAAAATCTTTGATTTTATTCAAATGTGGAATATTTGATATTTTCTGGTGATGAAAAAATGTTCAGAATAAAATTTAAACAAAATATTTTTTTTTATATATTTACAGCGAAATTTAATTATACTAATATGAAATTTTAATAATTTTCAACAAATTTCTTTATTGAGGATTAAAAGAAGTTTAATGTATATCAAATTAATAAATTGCTATGCGATTTTTTTTATCTCAACTTTAATTTATTTTAATTACCAGATAAGTTTATAAAGACATTAAGATCATATACCCTGGTATTGGTCGGTGTTGGACCGTGGCTGTCCGCCTACTGGCAGATTCCGAAATGGGAGATGTTTTTCTTTTTGCAAAGTAGGGTTGTTAGTCGTATTAGACGAAAACTTAACGGTATAAAGGGGATTCTGAACCACTACAAGAACGGCACCGGTGGGACTAGAACCTGAAACAAGCGGCGCCAGAGCACTAGTCACTCCTCCATGAGGCCGCTCATATAACTTGTAAATTAATATTACTTGTACTTAAATGAATGACATTTATTTATAAACATTTTAATATGTAATATCTTTATAAAGATATGAGCATTATAGTGCTACTTTAACCTGCATGCACACGCAATGGTATTAAAAAAATACCATTATTTTTTTTTTCGCTGAAATGTCTAAGAATTTCTCCTTATTTATAGACGAGGTTTCCCGTATCTTTTTGGGTAGTAGTTTTTTTAACCCCGTACACGTGCTATTATTTTAATGACATTTAACATAGCTATGATGACAGCCTAACAGTACGAGCAGCAGAATCTGAAATATTTTCTAATGATTGTTCTCACTGATAGAGATTAGACGACAGCGCTCAGATTATTCTAAAATTGGTGGACGTTAACTGAATGCTAACAGATGGAAAATTGTCTGAACTTTAACAGAAAACAGAAAGTAAATTAATATTTAACCAATGAAGAAAATAATGAATTTTATTTTGGGAAAGATGGAACAAAGTGAGAAAAAAATACCTTCCCCAAAGTTTAGAAACGCGAGTCAACAATAATATGTCACACTTATCTAGATGTCAAGACAACTTACAGAGTTCTGACAGGTTTTCTAGATGATAAAAAATAGTTCAACGTAATTATTTGGAAAAATTTGCTATCGAACCTGTAAAAAAACATCTTTTAAAATGAACAAAAAATTACATTATTCCACCTTACGTAAAAAAAAAATTTAAAAAGACTACTATATAGCCAAAGCGTCTTAAAAATCAGTAGTGTTTCGTCTATGGAAAGAGTGTACAAATAAAATTAATGAAAATAACACTATCTAATTGTGAAAAATGGGATAAACCTTTAGTAAAACGCATCATTAACTTATGTGTAAACTGCGTTCTCAAGAATATAATGATGAATAGTCTTGGTATAGCTAAAAAAGTGTCAAAAATAACATAATTTGTCTGTATGCAAGAAAATTTAACAGGAATAGTGAAATGATTGTGAATATTAAGGTTATTCTTCATTTTATCAAATTTTTCAAACGTAAATATAATCTAAAAGATATATTTTATGATTGTTTGATAAAATGTTAACCAAAAAATAGCATTATATTCCATATAATATAACTAAATGTAGAAGGGTAGAAGGGAACCTACCATGGGGCTGTGGCCCCTTTGAAGAAAAAGTTAATTCCTGTAAGTTTAGCGTCAATTATTACCAATATTTTGTTTTCTTTCTAATTTACCAATATTTTGTTCTATTTATATTTCCGTAGGAAAAGCATGGTTATAAACATGTATGCATGTATTATCCGTATGATATTATAACAGAAATATCACTTTTTCCATTATACAGTAAGTCTTGCATTTTTATATAACGTGCGGTAGTAAGAGAAAAAAATGAGCTTTTTTAATAAAACAACCGTAGTAAAGACGATATAAAAATATTCAACGATTTCATATTTTTAGAAAATTTTATAAAATTACCTTTAAAAAATGCTCCTTATATTAAAAAAAGTGGTTATTCATCAACTTAAGGCATACATTTGTAACCTTTCAATAACGAAATCGTATTTTCAATGACATCAACAACCGGTTTTTATTTGAAGTTCAGAATGATGTTCAAGATCATGAGTAAAAAAAATGACGTTAGTGTAAACACGTTTGATAAACATCATTAGAGGCTCATTTTCACTTCCAATCATTCCTCGTCAGGACTTCAATTATGTAGATTTATTTAAGGAATAGAATATTCATCACATCACCTTTTTCCGTCAAGGGTTTGGCAAGTGCTGTGCGTTCAGCCCCGATGCATCTGACAAATGATGCGGGTTGCTAAATTTATCAAAACTCCCCTCTTTCTCGAGTCGACACCAGCGCGTGCAGGTACTCAAATATTTTCTGAATCATGCTAGATCTTGTACTTTCGATTTGATCATCAACTAACTTGCTATAAATCTAGTATTTTTTTCAATTCCTTCTATTTGCTCACACTGTCCCTATATATATCTTGTTCAAATTTTCAAATTCAAATTTTCAATCGTTCATAAAACACTTTTTATTCATCCACTCAAGTTCAAATACATTTTTATATACTTGTAGTGGATGACACTGGATGTTAATGCAGTTTTTTCAAATATTAACTCATTCATTTTAGTTTTTTTTTTAGATTTAAATTGCATGTATCTACCAATAGAGAGCGCCAGATAAACTTAAAAAAATGAATGAAAATTATTTATAAATGACTTTCTGCAATAGAGTGAAAAAAAAGTAGGAATTGACTTTAATTTTTTTTATTTTTTATTTCACTTGTTTTTAATTTAAAAGTCTTGACAGTATGGAGGAGATACAAGACTTTTTTTTTAATTACGACCTGTTTCCGTAATTTTCATTACTTTTTCAATCACTAACAAGAAACGGAAACATTTTTTAAAAAATCCAATTGGCATTTTAATTTCATGAATTAAAAAATTTATTTGTTGAAAAAATATCTGAAAGATTAATTGCTAAAAGATTCATTAAAAAGATTTATACGGAATTTTGTGTTTGATTTACTTTTTTCCCTATCTCTTTTCAAATGTAGAGTATTCAATACCAATCTTTTACTAATACCAATATTTCTCGAAAGTGTGCAATTTTATCCTTAATATATTAGAATATTTGAACAATTTAATATATTACAGTCATATATATATTTAATATAATATAACTGTAATATATATTACATTAATAATATTTCAGTTCTTAGATATTTTCAAAATGGACAAATGTTCCATACTTGAAGAAGTGTAATAATATGAGGGTTTTTAATAGTTTATAAAATAATTTTTTCTTGGGGAACGGTTTTTATGAATACCAGACACTTGAATATGATTTTTTTCTTAAGTACATTAAATAATATGTAGCTTACCAATGTGCGTCAAAGCCTGTTACACTTTACTCCCGACTGTAATATATTAAATTGTTCAAATATTCTAATACACTGAAGTGACAAAAGTCATGGGATAGCAATATGCAAATTTTTAGATGGCAGTAGCATCGCGTAGAACAGGTATAAATTCGCAGTGCTTTCGCAGAGCTTTCATTTCTGTTCAAGTTATTCATGTGAAGAGGTTTTGACGTGATGATGACCGCATGACGGGAATTAACAGACTTTGAACGCGGAATGTTAGTTGGAGCTAGACGCATGAGTCATGCCATTTCGGAAATCGTTAGGGAATTCAACATTCCCAGATCCACTGTGTCAAGAGTGTGCCGAGAGTATGAAATTTCAGGCATAACATCCCATCATGGACAGCGCAGTGTTCGACCGCCTGCACTTAACGACCGAGACCGGCGACGTCTGCAAAGATTCGTAAATTTTAACAGACAAGCAAAACTACGTCAAATAACCGCAGAAATCAATGTGGGACGTACAAGGGACTTGTCTGTTAGAACTGTGCGGAGAAATTTGGCTTTCTTGGGCTATTCCAGCAGAAGACCGACTCGAGTGCCTTTACTGACAGAACGACATCGCTTGCAGCGACTCTCGTGGGCACGTGAGCATATCGGTTGGTCCCGAGATGAATGGAAAACCGTGGCCTGGTCCGATGAGTCACGATTTCAGTTGGTAAGAGCTGATGGTAGGGTTCGAGTGTGGCGCAGACCCCACGAAGCCATGGACCAAAACTGTCAGCAAGGCACTGTTCAAGCTGGTGGTGGCTCCGTAATGGTGTGGGCTGTTTTTTCATGGCAGGGACTTGGTCCTCTGGTGCGACTGGACCGAACATTGACTGGAAATGCTTATGTTCAGCTACTTGGAGATCACTTGAAGCCATTCATGTACTTCATGTACCCAAACAACGATGGGATTTTTATGGATGACAATGCGCCATGTCACCGGGCCACAACTGTTCGCGATTGGTTTGAAGAACATTCTGGACAATTCCAATGAATGATCTGGCCATCTAGATCGCCCGACATGAATCCCATCGAGCATTTATGGGACATCATCGAGAGGTCTGTTCGTGCCCAAAATCCTGCACTATCAACGCTTTCACAATTATAGACGTCTATCGAAACAGCATGGCTCAATATTCCTGCAGAAGACTTCCAACGACTTGTTGAGTCCATGCCACGTCGAGTTGCTGCACTTCGCCGGGCGAAAGGAGGGCCGACACGATATTAAGAGGTATCCCATGACTTTTGTCACTTCAGTGTATATTAAAGATAAATCACCCGTTTGCTCAGTGGACACCTCAGAACTATGACTTTCTCAGGTGGTTTGAAAGCTTTCGACACTTGCACCAAGTGCTCCTCGAAGCAGGCTTCACCATCTCACATATTGGCCTGCCTGGGGTTCAGATGTCAGGATCTCCTTGACAGACAGTTGATGGTCTTGGACTTTCTTCAGGTATTTGGATTCATGGACCTAGTCTAGCCCTGCTGGACTTTGGGGGTAGGCGAAGAAGAAGAAGAAGAACACTTCACTCCTTCTTGCGCCTGATGGCCTAGTGACTATCGCTCTGGCCCACGGGGCTAATACTTTCCGGTTTGGATCACGGCTGTGCCATAGACGTTTGCAGTAGTTCGGAATCCAATTTAAGCAGTAGTTCCCGGTCTAATATGATTGTAGACGTTGTGCTTGGTTTGATTTGGTTTGTCGCTCAACGGTCATTTTATGCACACTTTGGGTTAATTAGACAGGGACTTACAGTTTAACATAGATTTCGAACCACTAACAAGCATTCATGCCACCACCAGGATTTGAACCTGAAGCCTGTGATACCAAAGGCTAGGACTCTAGCCAATTAGCCATCAGGCCACTGTAGAGCGTTGGTCAGGGCTGACAATCCGACCGCATAAAAAGTCAACGTCGCTGAGCCAAGTCATGGAACCGGATTTTTTTCCATACGAGTGAATACGGGTTAGTTCCCCCATAAAAGTCCTCCCGGAAGGCACTCCCCTCCTTCTTCAGCGGCACGAAGCCAAGTTAGACTTCTACGTACGGGTGCTCCATCACCACAGAATCTGCCCCCCCTTCGCTCCTTCCATGAGACCAACAGATAAAACAACAGTCCTTCTCGAGTCCAATGAAAAGAGATTCCGGCCTACTGATTTATCGTGCCTATTCTGAGAACAGACACGAAACCTTTAGTACTACGGCATTGCATAAAGAGTTTCGAAACAAATGTTCTTGATTCAGAAATCTTAAGTTCATTAGCCAGACCATTCCACGAAATATAATATTTATCCTTTGAAATAAAAATCATCCTAAAATTACGTTACATGGAGAAAGCATGTAGAGGGAAAGATTATAAAATTCCCAATATTCTGCTGGCAGAATTAAAAATATGTCTAAGTAACTGTAACGACAAATATTTTATTAGAAATTTTTGTATAATAACCTCTATTAACTATTTCTGGTAGTCGACATTTATCGAAAAAAATTGAAATCTGATGTTGGTCGCAATAATTTAATACTCAAGCTTCTATTCAAAAACTTTTTATTGATAATTTAAGTTGAGTTTATTTTACAAAGCATAACAAAATAACATTTGAAGAATACAAAAGCAATGTCTAGTTTTTTCTACACAGTTAACTATTTATGAATTTTATTTTATCTTAATTTAAAATATGTAAATTTCAATATATTTTCAATGAGAAAGAATTTATTCTTAATTTTATGCTCAGTACATAATTAACAACGTATCGTATCTAATAATAATAATCGTAATAATCGTATCATTTATTATATGTAACATTACAAATTATTTTAATTAATTGGCTTATTATACTTATGAGTTATATTGTATTCAAATTTCAACTCGCATTAAAACTTGAAATGTTACATCATAAAAGCAAATTCATTTTATGCAAGAAATGTTATGTTGCAAAAAATGTAGAAAGAATTCTAATTGTTGCATGAACTTTGCCAAGCTCCTAATCGCTTTCTAGAAATGTTTATATATTTAGAAAGTCACGCATGTTTGACGCGTTTTTTTTATGACATAAAAACTGAGTTCTAATTAATCACTGTAAAAGTTGCGGTTGCAGTGTCTGTCTCACAAATAACTAAGTTGCTGGATTTATAAATAGGTTTTCAACAGCCATTCCCCACCTTTGACATAAAGAGCAAGATAAGTAAGGCATTACCTCAATGCTACATATAGGGATTTTTCCCCATAGGGATTATTTCCCCCCAGGCTTAATATATTTTTTCCTATGCTAAATATATTTTTTTCCCCATGTTTTGCATCTTTTTTCCCCGTGTTTAATATCTTTTTTTTTCCATGTTTAATATCTTTTTTTTTCCATGTTTAATATCTTTTTTCCCACATTTAATATATTTTTTTTTTACTTGCAAGATATTTATAAACTACATTTAAATATATTTTTTTTAAATATAATTTTAAGGATTTTGATATATTTTAATTTAGTGGTACTTTTGATTTTTTTACGAAAATATAGATTATTTTGAATTAAAAAATAAATTAAATATTAATAAAATAATTTTTGAATTTGGCTTTTATTTTAATGTGCACCACATTTGATTCATTTGGTTATTATTTTATATTATCTGCATTCAATGTAAAAAATTAATTACATGGAAGTAATAATTAATCAATGCTATTTTTATTTTTAAAATTATAGTCACAGAAATTTTACATCGTCATTTAATTTTTACACAATTTTATACTTTTTAATTTTACATCGTTTAATTTATAAATTATTTTTGCTTGAAAATTTTATTTAATTTTTAGTCTTTTAAATATATGAACATTGGTTTGAACAAAGAATATTTTCCTTTTTTTCCATTTCTTTTTTTCCCCCTTTTTTTTGTAATCGTAATGAAAAAATTTTAGAAGTTATAAATTTTGAATAATTTTTTTTAACTAAAAATTTTTAAATTTTTAAATTTATGGGATGAAGTGTTTATTTTGTAAATTACATAATTTTTTAAAAATTATCATTTTTGAGATATTTGGAATTGGTTAAAAGTAACTAATATATCACAAAAAGTCAATAGAGTAATTTAAATTACTCTGCATTTATGTGGAATTTCACTTATTATATAATAAAAAATTGCATCGCTTATTAAGAAAAAAATAAACTTTTTTATATTCATTATTCAATAAAATTTTGTTACAAATAATGTTTAATGAAATTTATGAACACAATTTGTATGTAATTGTTGAAATAATTAGACATAATTGCATTAGTGCATAATAATATTTTCTAAGGTGTGATTAATAAGAAACAACAACATGTTATGTGAATAAAACTCTTTATTGATGTACGCCATCACTGAAGGACAATACACGGGTCAACCGGATCTGTACAATAATAATATTCATTCTCCTTCTTAACAGTCAGATGAAATTTTTGAAGTCGTCGACACAGAGTTGGAGGTACTGATTTTATTCGCTCGGTTCACTGAAAAATAAACGAACATATAAACATGAATGATAAAATATAACATGCATGTAATATTCTGTAAAGTAACGTCGGATGTTACATTTTATACGGAATATTTCAAAAAAATAATTATATTCTGTGGTGAAAAATATGTATTTAAATTTATTGAATAACAACTAGTTGTTGAGTTGTAGTATATGTGAAAATCTTTTACAAGTGCAGCACTGTTTGTTTTCGAAATTGAATGCAGGATTCATGTATCCTTTAATAACATTTCTAACGTTTGTTAATTAGTATTTAAATCTTTCAATATACGCCTATAGAGATTTGTAACACATAAGAATTGCTTCAGAATTAAAAATTCGATGGATGTAAATATGGAGATCTCGGCGGTCTTTTTATTTTTCAATTGAAAATATAACCAAAGATTTCTACAAATAGAATCATCTTTAAGCGCGGTTTGATTTATTGCATCATCTTGATAAACCAATAAATTATTTCCTTCTTACGAAAGGAAATAAAGTGCTGTATGCTGACGCAGTAATCTTTAAGTGTTATACTGTGCCAAAAAAAAAACCTGAAGATTCTCTCAATCGATTACTGGGAAACTGAAAATAAAACTTTGTCCTTCGATTTATGCATCTTTGGTAATATATTGCGTTTTTAACACAATACAAATGCGTAAAGGTTCAATTGAGATTCAATTCATTGATTCGAAACGGCGGTTAACTTAACAGTATGTCCATATTACTGATATTACTACTGACACCTACTACTGTACTTAGTAATGTAACTTTTAATGAAGACTTGAATGTGAAATTTATCAAACACGAAGAACACCCGGAGTTGCTGCGTCACTTGGCTCTCGAGATCATCAATAACATTTCTCCTCGGGCCCTGGTTATTTACACTGATGGAAGCAAATCTGACTCTGGAAGAACAGGTAGCGGAATTTTTATGAAGACAAGTACAGGAGAATTTAGATATCGTTTTAGAAACCCGGACCACAGCTCAGTATTCCGCTCAGAATTAACTGCTATAAGCGAAGCTCTGAATCTAGCTTTAGACTTTAAAGTACCTGATGTTTGGATTCTGACTGATAGTAAGAGCTCAATACAGTATTTGAAAAATTGGCCAAGCATCTTGGACAAATTGGGGCAGGATATAGTTTCCAAACTAGCTGTTTTGGACCAGATCGGATCGGTGTGCTTGCAGTGGATTCCCTCCCATGTGGGCATCTACGGAAATGAAATTGCTGATCTGCTCGCTAGGGAAGGTTGCGAACTTCCCAAAGCTTCTTCTTCCAATCTGTTAGCTTCAGAGGTTCATTCCATGACTTTAGCCAGAGTGAATACCTCTTGGAGGTCGCCACCAATTCATGCATGGTACGCCGCTAAATATCCTGGTATGTCCATACAGTGCTCCTGTCCTAGACCTGCTCAGACGGCTTTAGCTAGACTAAGCACTGGCCACATTAAGAGTTTGACCTTCAATGGAGACGAGAAGACATATGCCCTTTGTCATTGTTCGACCATCGCATCTCCCTTTCATCTCATAGATTGTATTGGTGCCACTGTGAGGCAACTGTTGAATGAGGGGAGGACAGTTTACGATCTATTGATGCAGCATGATCTACTGGACTTGGTTTAGGATTCTAAATCAAGGGGATAAGCAACAACAACAACAACTGATATTACAGCATTAAGGTAATTTACATAATAGAATTTATAAGGTTGATTGACTGTGACTGCAAAACGTGACATTTTTTTTTTAATTTTGCAATTTATTGAAATTTGTTTTGTTAGGAAGACTTTTATTAAACATAGAACGCTATTTTATAAAATTTAAGTGATTTTTCATATGATGCAATCATTTTCTACGTCAATTCTATGTCTGGCATTTGACATTGAATGCTAAATTCTGCTGTGTAACTAGAATTAAATAAATAAAATACTTATCTTGGTAAATATTTTATTAAAAACGCTTGATGATAAGAATGTTCTGCAAATATTGCTTGAATCAAGGATATTTGGCAATATAATGATGTCGTTATTTCCATTTTACCTTTGCAAATGATAAATGGAGAATTCCTAATATTAATTTCTAAAAACTCTTCTGTGCAGTTTTACTAGGGTACGACGATTTGTAGGTTGACGGAGCTCCTTGGTATGGGTAACCGCTAACTCCTTCTTTGCATATGAAAGGGAAGTTACTTTAACTTTAAGCCCATTGCATTAAAAATAAAACAATTAAAATAGAGATAATAATATATGGAGAAGAGAAGTTTTTGTTTTTCTTCTTTTCAATAAAGTATTTAATAATTATTAATTATAATTTAATAATTAAAATAATAAAGTAAAAAGAGGATTTTGAAGAATTACAAACTGAACGTAGTTTGAAAGAGAACTTAAAAATAAAAATACTTTCAATAGGTTAATCTAATTCAAAAAGGAGTACAAGTTAACAATAACAAAAACGTTTAAGAGCAGTTTGTTAAGAGAGGATGAACTGGTAATGACGGGGAAAATCTGCGAATTGTACAAGGTCAGTTGCAAGTGAACGATAGAAGTGCAGAGCCTGGGGCAGGGGAAACGAAAACGTTTCGACTACCAAGTCCTTTAAACAATATAGTCACTACGTGGCATTGTTAGATGGTTTGGAGCATATACAGTTGGCAAAGATTTGTAGCTTGTCAGCTTTATTGTTGGTAGAATTAATTACTAGGGTACTAAGAATATTTTTATTATATGCTACAGTTTCTTGGAAATAAAGTTGGTTAAAATACTATCATTTATTTCTCATAAGTGATAATCCACGATGTTATGGACTTTTAAATGGCCTCATATTTTATTTCAATCCTTAGAGTTCAGCGCCATTTTATTTTCATTCACCTTCTTTGTCACTAATTTCTAACTAAAATGTTCCTCGAATGATTTTAAAGAATGTAATATCAAAATGAATTCTGTCTTTTTTTTTATGCAAAAATAATAAATTATTAAAATAATTTTAATTATTGTTTTTTTTATTTAAATATTTTGTAACCGATATCTAAACATTTTATCTCTTTATCTGGATGGGAAGATCTGATTGACGTCAATAAATAAAAACGGAAGATACAATTATCAAAAATATCTGGCATTTCAAACTAGTAATATTTTTTATTATTATTATTTTTTGTATCAAGTATTGCACTGTACGTGCGTTGAAACAATTTTAAATTCTATTTTAAAAGAACAAGAAATAGCTTTAGAACTCTTTTGAAAATTGACCTTTAAAATAAGAATGTTCGAAAAATAATTCGAATAATTATTTTGAATGTTCTTTGCCTAAGAATATTCTATAAGAATAAATAGAAGAAAGATGTTCTTAAAAAACTTTGTTCTCATATCGTTTTTCATTTTACCAAACGACTTCTTTTTTAATGATGAAATGTGAAATTGAAAGTGATGCAATATTTTTTTTTTGATTATTATTCTTGTGGTTGCATAACCAAAAGTTATATAATAAATAGATAGTAGAGAGTTTTTGCATACCGTACGTCAGTTACCGTAGGACGTCCGTTAGCTTTTTCTCCCTAGCGCGCTGCTCATAGGAAACATTATTACTGATACGCATGCGCGCTAGGGAGAAAAAGCTAATGGACGTCCTACGGTAACTAACGTACGGTATGCAAAAACTCTCTAATAATGAGATACATTATCGTTATGGAGCAATATTTAACTACGACTTTATGTATGAAATATGTACAAATGTTATAACCACAGCAGATTTTTTTCTATTAAAACTAAATTAATGTATACTAGCATAACAGTTATAATAATTATATAAAACATTATATATAACAGTTCATTTAAATATATTTTTTTTCTGGTAACAAACCATTCAAATAAATGACCTTGAATCTGAAGAGGAAGTGATGATTTAAAATAGCTTGTATGAATACAAAATAAAAGTTTAAAAATCTAATTTCATAAAACTGTCAAATTATTCATCTGTTATATCAGGTGATAAATAGATTTTATCTGTTATGTAATTGACGGAAAGGTAATTCTTGGAAAAAATTCAATATGCACCTTAAAATTAAAATTAACCATTCTTTTTTCCATTTGCTTTTTAAAGAATGCATTATATTACTTTGCATTAAAAGAATACTGGTAAAAGTTCAATTATGTTTTTAATGTATATTTATACTGCTCTTCAAATATATCATTTTCCTGGAATCAAAACGGGTTATAAAATATTTTTGATAAAAGAAATTTGTTTCTTTTTCTTTAAATTGATTTCATTTCACCAGAAATCTAATTTGACATTTTTATTTCTATAGGAAATTAGTACTAGACACAAAGACACAAATCACATACATATAAATATCACACAAAATATTCTTCACAATGTTCAACTAAATAATTAAAACTATGGTAAACCAATAGATATAACTCCTATTGCCATGTTGAAAATAAAATTTAAAATAATTTTTAAAACTATGGTTAAATCATATTGGTAAAATACCTATTGCTATATTAATAATATTTTTTTTAAATAATTTTTAAAACTGTAGTAAATCATATAGATATAACAGCTATTGCTATGTTAAAAATAATTTTAAATATTTTTTTAAACTGTAGTAAACCATATAGATACAACCCCTATTGCTATGTTATGAAAAGTTATAGATTTTTAAGTGATTAATTTGATGAATTAAAATTAATATTGCTTAATAATGATAGAATAATGATATTGCTTAAATAATGATAGAAATATTCTTAAACATGCATCAATTCTTTTAAATTAATAATATTTTTATATTACAAATGTTAAAAAATTTTTTAATACTATTTAAATTTTAATATACAAAAAAAGAAGAGTGTGAAATTATTTTCGAAATGTAAGTTTATTTTATAGTGTATAATATAAATTAAATAGAAAAATTAATCATGTAATAATGTAATGGTATAAGCATTCAATAGAAAAATAAATTATTATAAACATTTAAAAACTTATCATAATCATAATAAAAACCAAAACTACTTTATCAAACGATCCAGACTTAAATGCTATTTATAAATTTTAAAAATTTTATAATTGTTTAAACCTTCAGTAGTATTTTTTTGTTATATTTATTTATTTTTTCCTTTAAAATCTGAACTATTCTTAAATAATTAATGAATAATTTGATTCTAGACAGAAAACACCTGATCCTTTCAAATAATATAAACCGCAATTTAACTCATTTGAACATAAAAAATTTATACTACATAATATTAAGCCTTACTTATCAATCGACTTATTTAATCATTCTTTAATCATACGATAATTTTTTTAATCAGAACGATAATGTTGCGAATAAGCTGTTTTTTATCAGTCTTAAGTATCAATTAAGTAATAAAGATTAAAGAGTACACATAAACAGAGGTTTAATTTAATTTATATACTAGCTACTTCATGTTTTATATTTATTGTGAAGTATTCTGTTGCCAGAGAACATCTCTTATTTATCTCAGTTATGTTTTTAAAGTTAATTGTGCAAATAAAAAATGCTGAAGTTATTTTTATACAAGGCCTACTATAATGATGAGGCTTTTTTCTAAGTAGAATCAACAAATTTTATGCAGAAAAAATTATTAAGCATTGGTATGAACAATAAAGGAGAATTATTTTCGATATAACTTCATATGTGGAACTAGAACTTACTTGTATTGAAGGTGAGTTGAAACTAAGAAATAGTTGACTAACTTTGATAAGTTTTTCTACAACACTCTTTAATTTATCTTCCTAAACTACCCCATGAATATCGTGTTTTTGACTTTGTTTTTACTTTTTTCAGATTTCGTCAGTATGTTAAATAGCTAAACAATTATTTTCGATATAACTTCATATGCGGAACTAGAACTTATTTTTATTGGTGAGAAGAAACTAAGAAATCAACCATGAAATTAACTAACTTTGATAAGTTTGGCTAAAACGTACTTTAATTTATCTTTTTAATCTACTCCCGCTTTTGAACCCAGAACGTTTTACCTAACTTTAGATTTCGTCATTATGTTAAATAACAAAACAATTAATAACCAAACAGTTATTTTCGATATGACTTCATATGCGGAACTAGAACTTATTTGTATAAACTATAAAGGATCACTTCTTTCATTAACTCTTTGAGAAAACTAGTGTTTATATTACACAAAAAAATCAACAATTAAAAATCTTTTCTTGCAGTATTGTTAATTTTATTTTACTCTTTCTTGATATAGTCTGAAATATCGAAATCTGAATTTAAAAGTAAATTGAAGTTTCATCTTAAATTCGATTCAGTTTCACAAAAGGAGGATTTAGAATGGTAAATTTAAGAATATCTTAGCCAAATGTCGCCAAAGTTAGTAAAGGCTCATGAGTATTTTATTCTAAGTTCCTAGCAAATGAAATAAGCTTCCTACTTTTTAATTTCACTACATTAAATGTTTGATAAAATATTTTTAAAAAAATCCAAAATCGTAATTTGCATAAAATATTTTTAGTAATTTACTTTAAAATCTCCATAACTAATTTACTTATAAATCCGTCATAATCTCCATAACTAATTTACTTATAAATCTCCTAACTGCGTAATTACCCTCAACAGAAATCTACCTAATCAAATCATTTTTTGTTGTTGTACATCGATGGACCCTTAATCCACTTATGCATAAAGCCAAAGGCAGCGGCCTAATGGCCAATGGCTAACGCTCTAGTCTTTCGTACCACAGGCTGCAGATTCCAATCTAGCGGTGGTATGGATGTTTGTGAGTGCTTCGGAATCCGCGTTAAACTGTAGGTCCCGGTGTAGTTAGCCCAAAGTGTGCAAAAGATGACCGCACAGCGATACCCCCATAGACAAGGAAAGGAAGACATTTCTTTCAGAAGATTTTCCTTTTTCGAAGAGTCGTGTGGGACCCAGAAAACTTCCTTCAAGCAATCAAACTGTCTATACTTATAAACTCCAGCATGTGTATCTTGCTCCTGAAATCTGGCCATAGGCCAATATAAAACCTTTTGTTTGCTGTGCACTCTACCATAAGTCCTGTCAGACAATTTTGGAATACTTCCGCTATCATTTATATAATATTCCTTTGATTCATTCTGAATTGTAATCTTATTTCAAAAAAAAAATAAATAGTCAAAACAATAAAGTTAGCCTTACAAATATAATTTTCATAACTTGTCTCGTATAATGGGAAAGTATTTCTCTTGACATTGTCGTTTTAAGGTTTTTATGCACATAATAAAAGGAACCTATAGTTAATTGTCTATTTTTGCTTTATTTGGCGCATCAAAATAAAAGCTAATAAAGTTTATTTACCTGAGTAACAGGTATGTAGCGATTTTGGGTGAACTAAATTCTACTGAGTAATTGCCTTATAATCCAGTAATAACAAACCCAGCTAGCGCTACATACATTCAGAAACGAAAAGGCTTGCTGGCCATTATTATCTCTCATAATTATCTATTATTGTTGTTGTCTTATCTCTTGAAGAGTACAAGAAAATTAAATAACGTGGTGCTCCCGAATAATGTTGGCTATGTTGATTGCCAACTCGAAATATAAATCCTCTTCCGAGGGATGACCCAGACAATGCATGGCAGCTGCAGCAGCTGGGCAATCAAAGACAGGATGAGGTGTAAGTTCGCCATCAGGACAATTGCCACATGTTTGGTATTTCTTAACGCCATCAGAAGAAATTTTCACATTTTTGTGGTGCTTCACTGTTAATCTTATGCGAGTAATAGCTATTTTTCTGTTGGTATTTAGTTTCCTGTAATTTGGTATTTAGCTTTGATCTTAGAAGGAATCATAAGTTTAAAATTTGCCAAGGCATTTGCATCTGCAAGGGAAGTAGGAATGGCAGTCTGATCCAGACTTCTGGCATTCTTTGCAATTTCGTTAAATTCCAAATCCGCATGATTAGGGATCCTATAATTATTTACATAGATTATTATCTCTCATAAAGAGTCCTGCTGTCTGGTGGGAGTATTATCCTGCTGTCTTGTATCCGGGATATCTCCCATACGACTCGTAAGTGTGAGGCAGTTATCCTTATTGCCCGTCGCTATATTTGTTCGTGGTAGTGTTCTAAATTAGTATTTATGTCGTGTATTGTTCGTCCTTTAGCTAAACTCGAGATCCACCAATATTAAACAAAATAGTAAATGTTTAAATGTTATTGAATGAAATACGTGTGATCTTTATAAGTTTTGCATCTTGTAATAGATAAAATAAGACTTCACGAAATTGAATTTTAAAAGCATTAAATTCCTATTATTGTTGTTTTTCAAGAATGTACAAATTAAAATGAATTCAAGATTTGAGTAATTCTGAAAATTTTTCGTTTATTAAATATGCGCATGCGTATTAGTGCAATAAAATAAAATATTCGCAAGTCAATCTTGGGAAAAAATAAATTGCGTTTGTTTTTATTTTTAATTAAAAATAATATGTCTATTCATGTAAATAAATTTTTTTAAGTTTAAATAAAAATAATCTTTATGGTAATTCAATTACCTTGTTCTTTATTGCAGTGAACATTTCAATTATCGTCCGTAATTCTGGGTTCAATTAATTTGTGTTTATATAATTGTTACTTTTTATTGCCAGTATTAATTACAAAAATAAATCTTTTATTTTGGCACTAGACTGAGATTTATCTCATTAAAAAGTTAATTAAATATATATGACTAATATAAATATTAGTTTTATTAAAGATTAATTAATTATATAAAGTAATAACAAGATGTTAATAATATTCGAAGAAATTTAAGCTGCTGTTGGAGAAATTCTATGACGATTTTCTGTATAAATAAAACTATAAAAAAATTGCGAAATATTAAAAATATTTTATTGATAAATATTACTTTAATTTCTTCATAACGTTGAATTGCCCTCTAATATTCAAACATGCCCATAAAATTTCAATCATTGCTTATTACTTATTACATCGCAACTGTTGTGATTAAAAAAAATAATAAATTTACAACAATCAGTTTTTTTTCTAATTACTAATAAATAATACTTACTAATTCCCTGATAATTTTGCTTAGTTATATTTTATTTAATGTTTATATATATATATATATATTATTTTTGTCGGTTTTTTGAAAAAAAAAATAATTTAAAATATTAGCGAGATTAAATTGTTCGTGTTCTTTGATTAAAGAACTCCTAAATTCTGATTGCTTTGCTATAAATTGAATTTACTTCACTACGAAACGTATGCATTATCAGAAACAAAAATTCAGTAGCAAATTTGTTATCTAAAATTAGAGTTTTTGCAAACAGTTACAGTGAACTAATTTGATACGTTCAGTTAAATAAACGCATGCGCAGTAGTGATTGATCGCTAACTCTAAGCATATTATTGACAGTTTACAGAATCTAATGTCTCTAAATTCTTTATAATATTTCTAACTATTGAATTCCCATATAACTTATTGTAAACCTAAGCCTTTTGTTTCATTAAACATTAAAATATATTATCATCAAATATTATTTTTTTCTAATTAATCTTATTTATAGTATCTTATACCAGTTATTAGAGCAAGATGGCCGAGTGACTAGCGCTCGGTACCACATGATCGGCTATTTGGATGGGGATATTTGTAGTAGTTCGGAATCCACTTTAAACCGTAGGTCCCAGTCTAATATGACTGTAGATCTTTGAGCGTAGAACTGACAACCCTACCTTGTAAAAAGAAAAACCCAAAAGATCCACCATGGCGCTGTTACGCCGCTGATGATGATGCCAAATATTAATCTTAACTTTTAATTCTGATGTTAGAATCTCATAATTAAACAAAATAAATATTTCTGGGGGTTTTTTTTACATAAAATTAGTGTGGGTAATTTTTTTTAAAAAAACTATTAACTTATAACTTAGTTTTGGAATATTAGCAATTGAATTATATTACTATAAACTTCAATTTTTAATCATGAATTGTTTATCAAATAAAATATGAAATATAACCAATTCCATTAAATATTATCCGGAAATTTAATGCATTTGAATTCTATTAATATTATTAATCTTAATTTATTTTTGAAAGAAATAAAGAAATAATATTAAAATTAATTTCATCATACTCAAAATTGTATTGAATTTATATTTTGTACTTCAATTAATTACTAGATTTATTAAACTGTTTATTAATTAATGCACATAAAAATAATAATTAAAATTTGCAAAGAATAAATCTGTTTTGTTGGTAAAATAACGAATAATATTTAATAAGAATTCAATTATTTTAATAATCTTAATTTGTTTTTGGAAGATATAGAGAAATATATTAAAATTAATTAATTTCCTTAATTATTAAATTTATCAAACTGTTTAATAACTAATGTACACGAAAATAATAAAATATTTTCAAAACGTAAATAGGCCTGTTGATAAAATAATTTAGAATTTATGAATTTAATTATTAATAAAAATATTCTCTAATGCTAATTATGTTCCATCAATTAATAAATATTAAAGTAAATGAATTATTATTAATAAATACGTATAAATATTTTTAGTAAGAACGTGTAATTGGTTAAATAATATATACTCAAAATTGGATTGAATTTATATTTTTACTTCTATATTTTTATTTACTAAATTCATCAATCTATTTAATAATTAATGTACGTGTAAATAATTATTAAATATTTACAAAGCGTAAATCGGTCTGTTGATAAAATAACTTAGAACTTACGAACTTACGAATTTAATTATTTTAAATTAATGCTAATTATATTGTTTTTCTTTAATATTAATAAATATTAAAGAAAATGAATTATTATTAATAAATACGTATAAAATATCTTAGTTAAAGAACTTGAAATTGGTTAAATGATATGTATTTTTTTTAAAATTGCCTGCTTTTAAAAATAAAAGTTATCAAGAAAACTTTTAAATTTTTTTTCCTTATTCGAACTGTTTAAAAGCACTTTTAAGAATTTTAAAAATTTTAAATGAAAATATTTTTTTTACCTTATTTAGAACTCAGCCTCCACGTTTCTTTAAATTTCACATCCTGGTATAAGTAACAGTCAAAATCAATTCATAATTTATAATAATTAATCAAAAATATATAAATTTACTTAATTATTATTAAGCATTAACACATTAAAAACAATATTCTTATATGAACAATTTTAAGACTAAATTGCTTATGACGCTAAATTTTTTTTTTATTACTATTTTAAATATAAAATTGTGACTTAATTAAAGATTTTCATACTAATAAAAGAAAGTTTTGAATTAAATAAACATATAGGACAATGATTATATGAATAAACATATAGACATTAATTTTTTTTTTTCTAAATCACATAAAGTTGACAAAACATATACTCAACTAAATTTTATAAAATCATCTTTATTTAAAATCTTTTCCATTCCAAAATATCTTTCTAGGTGACATGCCTTTTTTTTTCACTTTCTTAATAAATCGTTTTACAATCACAAAAGAATGCAGTAGCACAAACATTCATTCAGAGGATTTAAACAAAGGTTTAAAACAAATAAAACATGAAATATTGTCACACAGATCAAAGATAACAGAAAAAAACGAAAAGTCATGGAAAAGAATTGATATGGTCCGTATGAAATGTACATAAACACAATGCTATGATAGAGAAAGAAATCTCACAGGGATATTAGAAACACATCCATGTCATAAAAAAATGGCAGTATTCTTTTTGTCTGTTCTTAAAAGTGCATAGTCTACAAAATGGGACGAGCTACTGTTCTTATCTTTGTCTTCGAAGTTGTTCCTAACTATCACAATTTGTTTCTAACTAATTTTGGTAAAAAAAAGCAAAACTAGTTTCCTTTAGTAGGCTTCGAACTGGTTCTAATAGCATTCTATGCAATCCATTTGAAAAAATGGTAAAAATATCTAACAATAATTTCAGTGTGGGTTTAATTTGTAATTGACACCATGGTAATTTCACGCTGATTCTGGCATCAAATTCTCCAAGAAAAGGTATCCAAATTGGAAAAAATTGGTTGTCTCTATGACTATGATAGATTATAAACTAAAACTTGCCCTTTTTTTTCCACGATAGAGATATATTTTGGTTGGCTTGATTATCATGCTTTGAGGAAGAAGATGCACAGATAAAACTCTTTGAAGATTGGCAATGCAGGGACGGCTTACAAAAGGGCCCTCTCACTCAGAACATTCCCATTCTAAAGCTTCGAGGATTCTTCACAGATCGTCAGGATTTGGGGTGGATGTTGGATTGGTGGTGACAGCGATGGCACAAGGGTAGGACCATCACCAAATGTTAAGATTTCTAGTGATAATGGTTAAAATGGGAGGTCCATGCCATGGTAGGTTGGAAAGTACCTGCTGGATATTCGGCTCCGGGGTGGTACCTCAGGGGTCCTGGGCTTCAGAAGGTTCCTTCCATAGCCATAGGATACTGGAGCGTACAGGTCGTACTGTGCGAGAGGTACCTTTGGCAGAGGTGCTGGCGTACTTGGAACATACTGGGGGATGATTGGGTATTCACGGGTTCGTGGATGGTCCAAAGAGTTTACGACTGGAACGTACAGATTCGTGCCGTATCTGTAATTGTCGTAGTACATAAGAAGAAGGGGTTTCCTCCATCGGTAGCTTACGTCCACCATTTTGGTCTTAAAGTCCTTTCGTTCTTAGGGATTGCTTCTCGGACTGAAGATGGTTTCGTTCGTATTCGTTTGTAGGAGCCTGGCAAGCTTATTCCTCTCCGTGCGACTGTTGATCCAGATCTAATAGTCGGTTTTCGCTATGACCGTAGCTGTGGCCCAGAATCCGGAGGGGGGAAAAACCTTACTCTGCATTTTGATCCTATTTTAAGTTTATTTCCGGCCTTGGGGAAAAGGGGTACCTGTATCAAGCGTGATATGGTGGTGTGTCTCTTTTCTTTTTTCTCTCTTCATTTAACGGTTTTTTCTTCTTCTTTCTTCTTCCCTTGCTTCTTTTTTTTCTTTTTTTGTACTTTGTTGCGTGTTTGGTGGCACTTCGTTCCCCACTTTTAGCTCAAGCTCTTTTCAGTTTGGAAGGGAGTGAAAGAAAGGTTCTGTTGTTCTGAGCGATCTAGAAATCTCATAAGAGCTACTGAATGACGTAGGTTCTTCAGTTCTTCGAAACGAATTCTTATAGTTGTTTAATTAATAGTTTCGGTGTCAACGGACTTAAGTGTGTCACGTTTTACTTTCTGATCGAAACATTAAATTATTTTGATTACATTACTTTCATTTGTTCCCACACAAAAGAATTTAAATATATTCAGATTAATTAAAATATTTTAATTAGTATTATTTTTTGTGATATTTTAATTTTTTTATTATTTAAATTTTAAAGAAACATTATATTTTGGAAACAAAAAAATTTTAAAAAAATGTATTTATTAAATTTATAAAAATTTAACAAATTAAAAATTTTTAAATTTATTAATTAAAATAATTAATTTAATTTAGTTATTAAAACATAAATTTATTTTAATTCTTAAATTTAAAAAAATAAATTTTCTCTTTGATTTTCTCTTAAATTTATTAATTTTAACGAATTATTCCGTGTTGTTTTGGTAATTAAGAAAAATTTTGAAAAAAAAAAAAAAAATTATATTGATTTAGTAATTGCACGATGTTACCATTTATTGTCTAATTTTACGAAGACTTTTGCAAAAGGTTTTTGATAACTATTTCTTATATTACTTTGCAAAACAACTCCTGCCTTTACCATAATAGTATGGAATATAACGATATTCATTTTAAATGGTGTTGAAAATTGTCATATCGAAGAAGAAGGCCTAGATTGTTGTACAATAATTAATGATGTTTTCAATTTAAAAGAAAGTAATCATCTGAAAACGGATAAATGGAATGAAAACGAATAGACACTACAGTCATTGATCTGAAAAATGAGTAGACACTAGAGTCATTGATCTGAAAAATTGATAGGCACTATAGTCATTGATCTGAAAAATGAGTAAACACTACAGTCATTGATAATGTAATAACTTGGCACGATTACTTCTTACCAATAATTCAATATAAAATATTAAATAATAACAACTTTTCAGTAAGTGATACGATATATAACATTGCATAATCCCACTTCGGATCCTAGAGGTCATTTCCCATAAGCATTTGCTTTTGCTACGAAAGCAAGATTGCAAGTCAATTCAACAAAGCAAGTCAACAACACAATTCAAGTCTAAAAAAAACACCTTGAAATAATATTAGAATCCAAATCTACACAACAAATATTATACATGTTTACATCAGAGTAATCTTTTTTATACAATTATTTACGTCATTTTTAAATTGTAGTCATATTAAAATACAAATTGTTTTTTAAAAAATTGGATTTCAATAGAAATCGAATTAAAAGATTTTTTCCCGATTTAAAAAAATATATAAAGCATCTTATTTCTAAAATAATTTCTGCATTCATGATAAATCGAAAATGTAACTTTTCACCACAATGATGTTGGTAAAAAAAATCGCAGTGATTTCTGTCACTGCCAAAATAAATAATTTGTATAAATTCAGGTTATAGAGTGCTATTAATATGTCTTACTATCACTGTTTTGAAAGACGAATGGACACTACAGTCATTGATCTGAAAAATGAGTAGACACTAATCGTTGATCTGAAAAATGTGTAGACAGTCATTAATCTGAAAGCTGAGTAGACAGTCATTGATCTGAAAACTAAGTAGACTATAGTCATTGATCCGAAAGATGAATAGACACTAGTCGATGATCTGAAAAATGAGTAGACACTTATCGATTATCTAAAAAATGAGTTTACAGTCTTTGATCTGAACACTGAGTAGAGACTATAGTCATTGATCCGAAAAATGAGTAGACACTAGTAGATGATCTGAAAAATCAATAAAATATATAAGCACTTAGCAGATAGCAATACATTTATTAAAATCACATTGCAAATTATTTTTATTAATTAAAGAGACACGACATTCTGTAGTATGGTGTGATGTTGGTAAGCATTTTTTTTCCTATTTTTTATGACTTGGATCCAAAAAAATAATCAAGTCTAGAATTTTTTTGTATGAATTTATTACAAAAAAAAACTTTAAATAAATTAATTCATTCAATTCAATCGTGAATAAATTCACCTTGTCCATATCACGGGCTATATTCCAACTTATCAAAAAACTAGCTTCAATTTTCTTGTCATCTTAGTTACTACACAAGGCCAAGAACCTTTGTTGTATATATAGACAACTTTTTAACGATGTTATTATTTTTTTTTTTTTTTCGTAATTTTAAGTTGGTGATGAAATGGAACTGCTTTATAATGTCTGCGTAATTTACTTATTTTATAATCTGCGTTTGTAGTTTTGCAAATAAGATAAAATGATTAACCATTGTATTCAACATATGGGAAAATCCCCTCCCCCATTCTCTATTAAAATTTCTGTTTTCTTTTTCGTATTTTCTTATGTCATTTTCATTAGCCATATCGTTTACCAGGTGGCTTACATTTATTTAAATTAAAAATAGAGAAGTAATTTTTTGTTGTTGTTTCGTATCCTTCCTGGTCAGCGACCTGATGCCAATTGGCTAGCGCTCTGACCTTTGGTGCTTCAGGTTCTAATGCCTGGATGTTTGTGAGTGGTTCGGATTCTATATTAAACTATAAGTTCCGGTCTAATTAGCCTAAAGTGCGCAAAAAAATTACCGTAGAGCGACAAATTAATAGAGAGTTTTTGCATACCGTATTTTTTCTCCGTAGCGCGCATGCTCATAGGAAATTGCGCATGCATATCTGTAATGTTTCCTATGAGCATGCGCGCTAGGGAGAAAAAAATACGGTATGCAAAAACTTTCTAATATCAATAACAATCCCACTCGGTTGACAGTAACATCTAGACCATTTCCATGGGCCCGTTGACTAATAATGATAAAGGGTGAAAAAGGCAGATTATATTTGTCCTTGACCTTGTGGCACTAAGACATGGGGCACCCAAAGGAAGAAATCTGACTTTACTCCACCCGGTTATACCCTTGGGCACTGGGCACCTAGTTTAGTCACTTTACGATACGCGTGGGCTACAGTGGAGTTATTCTAACCCGGGACCCACATGGGACAAAATTTACTTTTAAAAACAGTGAACTAAGCTGCATAAAAAATACCAACACTGTATATTTTTCTAAACGTCAAAATATTGATTTTCGTACTGAATAAGGTTTAGTTGTAACCTCAAAGTAATCACATAACGGTTGTAAGCGGTTGCTAATACTACGAAGTTCACCGACAGGTGGCGTTGTTCGATTCTGTAGTAATGTATAAAAGTCACACATAGCGCCGAGCTATGTACTGATATTACAAAAAATCAAATTTAAAATTGCAATTTTCGCAGCAAATATAACATAAAAATAAACATACACTGTCCTTTGGAGCCGCATTTACCCACCTTTCTAATATATCATGAGGAAACAGACAGATCAGGAAATAATAAAATGATGGGATGTTCTTCCAATACTTATTAATCAATTGAGCTATATATAAGTTCCGGAGAGAAACAAACCGGCTAAAATTAAACCCAAGGTTAAAAACATTCCGATGAAGTACGTATTGCTGATTATAATAACCACTTTCTTAAAATAGCATTAAATATAATAACCACTTTTATAAATATACATAATCATAATAATCACTAACGGGTAAGTATGAAAAAAGAAAGCAAAGTAGCAGTCCTTGGACCTGACATTGAATTTTAAAACAATATACATTATGTAACAGTAATTGAAAGTTCTTCTTTATGCCCTATTTGGGTGAAACGTTTCTTTGCGCGTGTGTGACCAATTGGAAGAAACAACTTTTGTAGTTGTCCTTGTATTTACCGATCGAGGAGTTAATCAGAAAAATGCATTTATTTAAGTTGGAATTTTTCTATCAATGTTAATATTAAAATGTAAATAAAACGCAGATGTCAAGAAATATTTCTTCATAATAAATGGAATTGTTATTGTTTGCTATCCTACTTGGTCGACAGCAACATGTCGATCAAGTCCATGAATCCATCGAGTCATGATAAAGAGGAAAAAATGCAGCTTCTTTTTGTCCGCTAGAACGAGAATATGGGTTATATTGATTTTAGATAAGATACATCATAGCCTTATTCATTATTCTATGATTACGAATAATCGAAAGCTCTCGTGTTTAAACCGAGGTTTGGTTTGGTTTGTCGCACTACGGTCATTTTTTACACACTTTAGATTAATTAGATTGCAACCTACAGTTTAACGGGAATTCCGAATCACTAATAAACATCCATACCATCGCCAGGATTTGAACCTGAAACCTGTGGTAGCAACGACCAGAGCGCTAGCCAATTGTCCATCAGGCAGTCTAAGCCGAGGATGAGATGAGTATAAAAAAATGTGTAGGCCAAAAAGTTCCACCGATGGGCTTGAGGATCATGAGTGAAAAAAAAATGGAAAGTTGGGTAAAGCAATATAGATGCAATGTAGCAGGCATTCTGTGCTGTATTTCGGTAAAGTTCATATCTATAATACGAGTGGCGAAGAAGTCAGTTCAAAGTGTCTACCATTCTATAACAGTAAACTTGTTGTAAACTTGTTACTTAAAAAAAGTAAATGTGCATTATATTTGAACAACATTGCTATGCTTTTTCAATTGAAGAGTCAGTAGATTTTCATTGAAGAAGATTCTTGTTCCATCTTGATTGGAGATAGACCACAAGATGAGAAATGTCTACTTCAATGAGAAGTGAGGGAAGCTGTCCGCCCCTCTCCTCTCTTGTTAGATTATCTTAAAATGAATTTTTTTGTTGTTGTTGTTGAAGAAGACTGAGAGTTCTGCGACGAGTTGACCAGAAGTGTTGTTTTTCTTTTTTTTCCTCTGAAGTGACTGAATTGGCTGGATCATGGAATCGAGAACCCTGAAAATCTCCGTCCTTGGAGTGAACTGCATGTGTGAATCAAATTATCTTTAATTTCCGTTTTTTGTAAATAGAGTTCTGTATGTATGTATATGGATAATGCTTGTAAATTCAAATTAAAGTGTTCCTATGAACCTGAAAGTGGCCCTCTTCCTGAAGCCGTTATAAATCTAGTATAGGCCGAGATGTTACACTCTGTAACAATTATTTCTATTAAGAGATTCCATATATAATATCCAACAAATAGTCTCAAATCAAAGTGCCCGTTATTCGAAAACAATAACAGCATGATCACGCACAAATCGGCAACGTTATATTTGAACCCAATTACCATACTTTCTGGACTGAGGATTTAGTAATATTTAATTTAGAAAGGTTAGTCAATATTTTTTCTTTCGCTTAAAAGTTCCATATATAATACCCCCAAAACCTCTCAGGCAAACAGAACCGACCAATGTGACAATAAAGTAGTTTTGAAAAATGAAATATATTTCAACTATTGGTGATAATTGTAAAATAATCTCTGACATTTTATCTTAACTTCTCGAAATAGAAATCATGGCGTTCAGTGCGATTCTTTAATTGCGCATGCGCGTGTGTGTGTGCGTGCAATGTGTAATGTTTTTGAAGACGACAAATTTCAAAATGTCAGTTTTGATTTATTTTTTTAAGTTAATTGTATTTCTCCTCATAAAGGAGCAATTAATATTTAATGTTTATTGTTGCTCTATTATAGTTTTATGAATTTTAAACACAATGGTGTTTGCCGTTGGGATTAATAAGTTTATATATGACTAGCAAAACCCGACATACGTCGTCTTGCCGAAAAAAAAAAAAAAAAAAAAAAAAAGGCATTTCTAAAAATATTACATATCGCGAACATATTCTCCATATTCCAATATATGTGCATACTAATGTTCATGGATATCGTTTGAACGGTCTATAAGATGAAATGCTGCAACACCCTCTGATGCCAAGTAACAATGAAGTGGATAGCGCGAACCTATTTTCCACACTCGAACACGTATTATTACCAATTTTCGTAGTGATTGGTTGAACGGTATAGAAGTTTATATTCTGCTGCACCCTCTGGTGGCGACTTACCACAAAGGGAATAGCATAAAAACATTCTCCACATTTTGTCAAACACATTCAAAAAATTTCATCAAAATCTGTCCAGCCGTTTAGGAGGAGTTCAGTGACAAACACACTTATAGAAGAATTATGTATATAAAGATAATCATTCCAAAATAAAAAGTTATGGCCTATCCTATATTAAGTAACACATTAAAAAAAATCCCTTATCAATATGGATATATCTAATAGTAATCTAATACATCGAGAAATATCTATTGACTTATTTTGGGATTCCAATAGACTTTTAAATACAATGACCTGGTCATAAATATTGATATCTGTGTAGAATATATCAATATTTATGATCTATCCTCGTGAGGAACTCACGTAAAACAATTATATAATTCATGTAAAATTATATCGTTGTAATTTCCTTCATTGCTTTAGGCACAACGCATAAATATTTATTATTATTGTAAAAAAGAAATGATTTATTATCGTATATTAAGCAACTAATAACAGTGGACACTATGTATTCACTTCAAAATGATCAACGTAATTTCATGAAAAAGTGAGAAAAAAGGTAAAGAAATTGTAAAAATCAAATGAAATGAAACAAATTCTGAATGTTTTCAGACTCATTTAAAAGATATATCAAAAATTTTTTTAATTGGGTAAAAGTTTTTGGTTATTTTGATGGGCTTGATTTGCCGCTCTACTATGATTTTGTGCACACTTAGGCTAATTAAACGGGGACCTACATGTATTCGGGACCATTAACAGACATCCATGCCCCCACCGGGATTCGAACCTGAAACATGTGGTACCAAAGGCCAGAGCGTTGGCTAATTGGCCATGAGGATGCCTATTTTTATAGGAGTCGAGGGATTACATTTCAGTATCGTTATCTAAAATAATGGAAAAGAGGAAATTTAGGAATAATTGTATCATTTCTTATTGGAGAAACTTTATCCAGACAAGTGGGGCCTGATGGCCGAGTGGCTAGCGCTCTGGCGCTCGGTACTACGGTGGCATGGATGTTTATAGTTGTCGGAATCCACTTTAAACCGTAGGTCTCGGTCTAATAGGATCGTAGTAGCCTTGTGGGGGTTGTATTACTTGCGGCCGTAACATCGTCAACACTACCCAGGGGACATCCCCTGGGTAGTGCTAAATGAGTAATGTCAGTGCAGCCCTTGCTTATGGCATAAAGATGACTGTCTCTGTATTGCCAGCTGCATTAGAAAAAAATATCCACACAAATCGTACTGCCTTTGCAAGCTGAAAATCTCATCGTGTCTACTCTCTCTTCAAAACAGTGATTGTAAAGGTGTCGAATCTTTTCCAGTAACGAATTAGAACTACTGCTGCATTAAGATTGAAGCTTAGTAATAAATAAACAATTTAGATATGTGTCATAGGTAGATATTGCACCTAAAAATGTATTGAAAATTTCCACAAGGCTAACAAACCAATTTTATATATATATTAGTCTGAAAAGAAGGCAAAATTTCCACTCTCGCATTTGTCGAAGCAGAAAACTTATTATGAGAATAAATATATTCGTTTGATTTTTTTTATTTTATTGATTATTATTTTTTGAAGTACCTCAGTGATCCACGAATTCCACTTATGTATGAGACGAACAATCCCACCGACAGGCAATGGAGTGAAGGTCAAAAATTTTAGGAGTTATTTTCCGGCATTCGCAAGTCGTATGAGATAACACATGGATTAGCTTGCCAGTGCAACTTATATATATATCAAGCACGGTCTCATCGTAAACAAAATCAATGATCTCAGTGAAAGTCCGCAACAGATTCGAACCTTAACTCTCCTGCATTGTAGCTGTGCATGTGCAATTGGGCCACGTCTTGGGTTAATCGTTAGAATAACACAAAATTACCCTAAAAAGGGACTTCACTGCACTTTATTTGTTAGAAACATATTTTAAAGAAGTCCGAAGATTATTTTTGGCCTTTTGTTCAGATGGGTTTAATATACGCTTGTAAGAAATAGTCATCCAAATTAATTTTGTCATATGATACCAAGATGCGTAGTGTTAATGATTCTTTTGTGCAATAATTTTCCATAATTTTTTTACTATTGACTAGCCAAAATATGGTTTCCCATCTCAACTGTTTTTATAATGGAATTAAATGCTTTGAGAATATTTAGATTTTTTAAAGATTTTCAATTAGCAATATTCGATAAACATTCTTCCGATTTATAATAAAGTACTAAGAACATCAAAAGGTTAATAACAATTTATTGGTTATTTTATTAGTTATAATAAAACAATTTGTTAATTGACAGCAAATCACTAGACAAAAGAGTTAATGAATGAATCTAATGGAATTATTGATCAAGTTGTAATGATTGTCTAATGAATCATTAGATAGTAAATCATTAGACAGTAAATCATTACATGATCATTACACATAAATTATGACAAAAAGACAATCCCACTCGAAAGCAATTGAATCCGAAAGACCTCGTTCATTTGGCTTTTTGTGCACATTATTTTGGTGTGCGTTTATTTGGTCATTTTGTGCACAATTTGGGCTAATTAGACCAGGACCTACAGTGTAACGTGGATTTCGAATCACTGACAAACATCCATGTCACCACCAGGATTCGAACCCGAAACCTGTAGTACCAAAGACCAGAGCGCTAGTCATTTGGCCATCATGCCACCATATAATTTAGAAAAAGAGTGCAATATTGAATGTTTGTGGCTAAAAATAGTGAATTCCTTATTGTATAATTTTTTTAAAGAAAAAATTACCGCTGTTACAAAACCATAAATGGTGTTTCTGGAATATACTTTTCGTGCCTTTCAAAAGAATATATATCAATAATTTTGAAAATGAAAGCTTGCGTTCATTAAAAATGTTTTCTTTTCTTTTTTTCCTTTTTTTAACTGATTTTGTACAGTTTAATTTCTATTAATGGGAAATCTATTGCAAACCAACGGATAGCCATGGGCTATATGGGTATGAAATTTCTAACCTCGTCTATTCTAGTTATTTTGGGGAAACTCATTTTGAATGTACTTTAATCATCACAACAATTGGTTTTGTTTTCTTCTTACTTGAGCTCTATTCTCGCTTATTTATAGAGAACAATAGACCTTTCAGCTGTTTGAACCTTCAAGATGGACGGAATATATCCTTGAAATAGAAAGGAACCTTGTCTTTTGAAATTCAGTTGCCATTTTTATCTTTAGCGGGCTTTATTTACACTGCTAAAATAACAATTGTACAAGTACCATTGAATTTAAATGATGAACGTTGAAAAAACAAACTATGAAGGAAATAGAGATCGAGATTCTATTGTGCATGTATATGACACAGCATATATGCATATCTTTTCTTTACTGGAGAGAACTGATGTAGTTAGCTCTGTGGCCTTTGGTACGGCAGGTTTCTGGTTCGAATCCTGTTGGTGTCGTGAATGTTTGTTAGTAGTTCGGAATCAACATTAAACTGTAGGTCTCGGTCTAATTAGCCTAAAGGACGCAAAAAAATGACCGCAGAGTGAAAAACCAAACCGATTCTTCTTCATTTGCGCAACAGCCCCATGGTGCGTCAAGACCGTCCTCCTACTGGCAGATTTAGGAGACAGGAGGCGTTTTCATTTTACAGGGTAGAGTTGTCAGCCGTATGCCCAACGGGCATATTAGATCGGGATCTAGGATTTAAAGTGGGTTCCAAACCACTACAATATCAATGGCACCGCCGGGATTCGAACCTGTGACACCGCGCGCCAGAGCTCTAGTCACTCGGTCACCAGGACCCATATCTCCTGAGGATAATAAAATAGTTCAATTCGAATAAACAAACAAAAAAAGAATTTATCACTTATTATGTTTTGTTTTCTTTTACATTGTTGTATTTTGTAGCAATTTTTGTAGATGATCTACTTGATTAAGTTGGTTTAATAGTTACGATCAATTTCAAACATCAAATGTTTCTTAACAAAATAGTATGTGATTTAGTTCACTTTCATAACCACCGGTACATGGTGTAGCATTTTTTTTTCTCACGATACGAATTTTGGCATTTCGTTCCCAGGAAAGAGGAATGTATGTTATTTGAAAAATATATAATAAACCAATTATTCAAATTTGACAGTAGACAATATTTATTGTGGGTAGTTATATTACATTCAATTAGAGCTTTGTACTAATGAAAACAATCTATCACATAATTCTGATAGGGGATATTCTTTATCATGTATAATGAGGGAATTAGCAAATGTCTGTGCGACCTTCAGAGGTCGAAACACTTACATATTGAATATCAACCAATTGATATAACATGAATTGGTGATTCTGAAACCAGATCCATAATTTTTTTTTCAATGGAAACAAACGGATTTCTCTTCATCTGACGTTAGGACCAACCACGAATCTGAATGTGGACCTCCTGTTGAAGCCATTTTAGATCTAGTATAGGCCTAGATATTACAATGGTATATCATAATAAATGTCACGTTTATCCAAGTTTAAAACGCAGAATCTTACAATAACAAAGCTACTTTGCCAATGTGGAGATCTATCAAATCCCAGAAAAACAGCCTACTTTTAAACAATCCAGCAACTTCACCCCAGACTCTGAAACCAGATCCATAGTTTTTTATTGGAAACAAGCGGATTTCTTTTTGTCTGATGTTAAGACCAACGTTTGTCTTCTCGTTCCTGAGAAAAAGGTTGCCCTTTTGATATATGATACCAGGGTGTATAGTGTTAATGTTACATGGTATATAATAATAAATGCCATGCATATCCGAGTTAATCACAGACTCTTACAATAACAAAGTCATTACTACTTTGTCAATACCTATTAAATCCCAGGAAAACCGCCTACTTTTAAACAATCTCTACTTACTTTTTATACTTACTTACTACTTACTAGTGCAATACTTTTAAGTCTCATTAACTCCGAAATAAGTACAATAGATGGAACAATTAATCTGCTTGTCTACTTTTCCACAATCCAACAGCTTAACTTCAGCCTCTGAAACCAGATTCGTAATATTTTTAACCACATCATAATAAATGTAATATATCATAATAAATGTAATGCTTATCCAAGTTAAAGCGCAGAATCTTACAATAACAAAGCCATTAGTACTTTGCCAATATGGAGTTCTATCATATCCTAGGAAAACAGTCTACTTTTAAACAATCCCAACGTGTCTCATTAACTCCCAAATAAGCCTTCGATGGAACAATTAATCTGCTTGTCTTCTTTTCCACAATTTAATAGCTTAACCCCAGACTCTCAAACCAGATCCATAGTTGTTTTTAATCGAAACAAACGGATTTCACTTCATCTGACATTAAGACCAACCTGTGTCTTCTCGTTCCTGTGAAAAAGGTGGTCCTTTTGTGTTATAATACCAGGACGCGTAGTGTTAATGATACATGATATATCATAATAAAGGCCATGCTTACACGAATTAAGGCCAGAATCTTACAATAACAAAGCCATTAGTACTTTGCCAATATGAAGATCTATCAAATCGTAGGGAAATAGAATACTTTTAAACAATCCCAACTTGTTTTATTAAGCCTTAGATGGGTTAATAATTCTGCTTACCTTCCTTATCGCAATCCAGTAGCTTAACCACCAACCATATCCATATTTTTTTTAATAGAAAAGAACGGATTTCTCTTTGTCTGACATTAAGACCAACCTACGTCTTCTCGTTCCTGGGAAAAAGGTTGCCTTTTTGTCATATGATATCTAGATGCGTAGTGTTAATGATACATGGTATATCATAATAAATAAAATTTTTATCCGAGATAAAACTCAGAATCTTACAAAAAAGCCATTAGCCATAGTACAAAAGCATTAATACTTTGCCAATAGAGATCTATCAAATCCTAGGAAAACAGCCTACTTTTAACCAACCCCAACGTGTCTCATTAAATCCCAAATAAGCCTTCGATGGAACAATTAACATGCTTGTCTTCCTTTCCACAATCTAATAGCTTAACCCCAGACTCTCAAACCAGATCCATATTATATGATTTAGTCCACTTTCATAATCACCTGTACACGATATATCCTACCAAATGCCAAGCTTACCCGAGTTAAAACACAGAATCTTACAATAATAAAGCATATTAGTATTTTGCCAATAGGGATATCTATCAAATCCTAGAAAAACAACCTTCTTTTAAACAATCCCAACGTGTCTCATTAACTCCCAAATAAACCCAAAATGGAACAAATAATCTGCTTGTCTTCATTTCCACAATCTAATAGCCTAAACCCAGACTCTGAAAACAGATCCATAGTTCTTTTTAATAGAAATAAATGGGTTTCGCAGTATTTGGTAATAACTATACGATCAACGTCAAATTTCTCTTACAAAATATTATGTGATTTAGTCCATTTTCATAGTCACTGGTACATGGTAATATACCATCATATAAATACCATGCTTATCCGAGTTAAAACACAGAATCTTGCAATAACAAAGCCATTAGTACTTTGCCAGAATGGATATCTATCGAATCCTAGAAAAGCAGCTTATTTTTAAACGTGTCTCAAACTTATCCCAACGTGTCTCATTAACTCCCAAATAAGCCTTAGATGGGAACAATTAATCTGCTTGTCTTCATTTCCTCAATCTAATAGCTTATCCCCAGATCCTGAAACCAGATCCATAGTTTTGTTAATGGAAACAAGCGGATTTCTCTTGAGACCAACCTGTGTCTTCTCGTTCCTGAGAAAAAGGTTCTAACTTTAAACATTTTAAAGCGTCTCACGTTCTTTGTTCTATTTCGGTGTCACCATTTTTGGCACCTTAGAGGGGAAGGCTTGCATTGTTCTCCTAACCACTTCCACCAGGAATCTGTGCCTCTCAACACGCCTGGCGCCTTGCCCAGGATTCGATCGCCTCCCAGTATTTTTGCTTCACTAATTTGGCTCGCTGCGGGGTGACCTTTGTTCTAGGTATTTTGACGATCTCGTTATTGTTCTTGGAGGGTGCTGGGATGATCATATTTTGCTGGTGACCTTGCTATTGAACTTATGGGACGTAACTTTGATAATGATTATCACATAACGCCGAAGTTGCAGGGGAAGCGAAAAGAAATTATTTTTAATTCGGAACTTAAAACAGAGAGGTTTTTTTTTATTTCCCTGTCCCACTTACCCACCAAAAAAAGAGTTTAGTGTGGAACTGGAACTGAAATTTAAAAAGATATACTTCTGAGTTTTGTATCAATAGCAAAACATACAAATCTCAACAAGATGTGTTTTCTATAATTTACTATAGATAAATTAGAATAGCGCTTTTCGTATAATAGAGTAGTAGTTTCAAAAAAATCAATTTTTGGAAATACTATCAGTACAAAAGCTCGGTGCCACAGGTTTCGGTTTCGAGTCCCGGTGGTGCGATTTGTAGTGATTCGGGAGTTTGCAGTGGATTTAAATGTATGGTTCGGAATCCAGTATAAACCGTAGGTCCCGGTATAATATGAAGGGCTAAAAAGAAAAAAATTCTCGAAATCTGGCATGGCTCCATCGCGTTCGAACCCAAGACCTGTGGCACCACGTGTCAGAGCGCTAGTAATCAAGTCATATATACATATATTTTTTTTTGTTCCAATGCAGCTGGCAAACATCTAGACAGCTTGGTCTTGGATGCCTTAAGGCAAGCGCTGCACAGACGTTACTCACTTTACATTACCCAGTTGGGCGCGTGTAACATGAAGATACGGAAGCGGAGAAACAATGCCCCCGCAACGCTCTACAATCCTATTAGTACCGGGACCTGCGGTTTAAAGTGGATTCCGAACCACTACAAACATCCATGGCACCACCGGGACTTAAACCTGAAACCTGTGGTACCGAGCGCCAGAGCGCTATCCACTCGACCATTCAGGCCCCATATATATAGATATTAATGCCAATATAAATTTGATTTACATCTTATCACTAACTACGCGGCCAGTTGGCAGAGTGGCTAGCGCTCTGGCCTTTGGTGCCACAGACTTCAGGTACGAATCCTTCCGGTCACATGGATGTTTGTTCTGGTTCGGAAATTAACTGTAGGTCCTGATCTGTTAACTACTTGAGTGCACGAAATGACTGTAGAATGACGAACCAAATCAAATTGTATCTAATCATGCGAGGTACTTTTTTTATTTTTGGAAACAACTTTTAGTATGAAAGATCTTTTTTTTCCCTTATCACACTTGGTATACAGCAGCATCTAGACCAAAGGCCATGAACCCGTGTAGGAGAGAAAAGGGGGCAGCTTCTGTTGTGATGGAGCAATAGTATGAAGAAGTCTGACTTGACTCCATGACGCTGAAAATGAGGGTAGTGCCTTCCGGGAGATCTTTTAGGGGCAACAACCCCGCTTTTGTGTATCGTATAGGATTTGATAATGGACGATTGCCACTGACCCAAGAGTCGGTCATGAAAAATGTATTTAAGATTAATGCAGACCATAAAAGAATAGAATAATTATGAATTTCTTTTTTCTAATTAGTTTGAATTTCTAAGACCCCTTAACGAGATAATTTTTTTTCAACTTTTAATAATATTCTCCATACTAACATGCATATTTCCGCATTTCTTCGAATTTGCATTTGGGCTCATTATTTCTACAACATAAGAAATGTAATGGCAGTCACAGTGATAAATGACTAAGGTCCCATTTTTTGTTTCTGAGTGCATGTAACATGCCTCTTACCATGTAAAGTATCTCTACAAAAATCATTATCTTTCTGAAAATGAACCTCACTTTAATGACTAAGTCTAAAGATTGATTGTCACGTAACATTTCTTCATAATTGTTAGGAGAACAATTTGTTCGTCTAGACAATGTTTCATGATTTTTGAGAACATATCTGAATTCTTCTGAGTATAAATTCTTTTTCCTAAAACTTCTCCATTTTGCAAAGCTATTAAAAAAGGTGATTTTTTGGTCTAAAATAATGTCATTTTCCAAAATTCCATCAATTATACAAAATAAGAACAAAAATATAGAATAATGTACGTAGATTTTTTTTATGCTTTTGAACATATCTGGTAAAAAAGAAAAATGTATGCCAAAATCGATGAACAGAAATAAATATTAATCTACTAGAAATTGGAGTTAAATGTAATTCGTAATTTATCTTAGTCTTAATGATAAAGAATTAGAAATAAACTTTTTTTCAACTAACACAGTGTAAAATAACAGAATCCTAAGCTGAATTCGTTGAATTATTTAATGTAAAGGGGGCCTGATGCTCCAGTAACTAGCGCTCTGACGCTCGGTACCACAGGTTTCGGGTTCGGGTTTTCTGGCGGTTTCATGGAGGCTTGTAGTGGTTCGGAATCCACTTTAAAGAGTAGGTCCCACTCTAAAATTGACCGTGGAGCATTGGGCGTAGGGCTGATAATCTTATCCCGTAAAAAGAAAACATTTACTATCTAGAAATCTGTTAGAAGTCTGTCGGCCTTGTCCTACCATGTTGCTGTTGCGCCAATGAAGAAGAAGAATTTAAAGAATTGCGTTAATTGTATGAGAGTTGTTTAAGTAATATAAAAACCGTTTTTCGAAAAAATAAATTAAAGATAATTGTAGTTAAACGTATGCATGTTAGACATAGGCCACCTGACTATTGGCAAGTTTTGAGAAGTTGTCTTTTTACGGTGTAAAATTGTCATCCCTATGCCGAACATTCTACAGTCATATGAGACCAGGACCTACAATTTAAATTGGAGGGGACTCGAACCATGTAGCACGGAGTGCTACAGCGTGAATCACTCGGTCCTGAGAGCTCCCATTTCATATAATAAATGATAAAAATTATATATTAGCCTGTAATCAAAATCTATAAATAATTTAAATAAGAATAAAGACTGTTCATTAATTGATTTGGAGCTTTATTGGAGCTCGGTCCATACAGAAAACATAAAAATATATTTTCGGTAAGTGTATTCGTAGGTCTCCGTCTAATATGATCGTAGTGCGTTGTGGGGATAGTGTTACTCGCGTTCGTAGCATATCTTCATGTTATACGTGCCCCTGGATAGTGCTAAATAAGTAACGTCGATGCAGCCCTTGTTTATGGCATAACGATAACTGTCTAAATATTTACCAGCTGCATTAGAAAAAGAAATATTTTCATAGTACAGTACATGACAATAATTATCAGGCTCCTTAATACCTGATTAATCAGTTTTAAACTAATTGTATATAAATAAATATAAAGAATATTTTTTTTTTTTGATAAATGAACTTCGAAACATTCAAAAATATTATTTTGCTTTAGAAAATTAAAATAAATAGATTAGCTCAGTTTTTTTTTTTTTTTTTTTTTTTGATCATATTGTTTAAAAAGGAAATTATATTCTTTTAAACAAAAAAAAATTATTTATAATTAATGTTATATTATTTATAATTATTATATTTTATATTATTTATATTTACATACCTAGATAATTAACAATATTATACGCAGTAATATAATTACAATAATATTATACATTCATTCAACAATATTAGTTCATTCATTTTATAATTAATTATGATAATATATTTTTTGGAGAAATTCAGTTTTAAAATAATTCATTTATAAAAAGTACTTCATATTCATGAAAAAAAAAACCCTTTGGTAATTTTTCTATTCTTTTCTTTTCAGGAATTTTTACGAGAAGTTATACTAAACCTGGTGGAGATTATTTACATTAAATCTTACAAAAATTATATTTTCTTTGACTTAGTGCAATCATGCTGATAAAATAATAGCACACTTTTTTTTATTAAGTGCACTTTATTGATATTTCATCTTATTGCATTAATTTTCCCAAAAGGCCTTCTTCCATAATTAAATACTTCCCTCATTTAATCAGTTCTTTGTAAATGAAATAAAACAGCCATATGCAATAACGTGTAGAACTTAGAGCACTTGAGCTTTATCAGCTAAATTGATTCTTGAAGCTAACTGAACCACACCTAAAAGTTTCAAATTAATGCATTTGAATTTCTTTCACATATAAGCATCAAGTTTGAATTTCATCAAATAGTTTGCCTCCTACATTCAAACGCCATTTCGCAGTTTAGTACATTAAAACAAGTTTCTAAGAGACTTGTTTGTGTTTGACAAAGTTCGAAAATTAAACAGCTGTTTGACATGAATCCAATACAAGACACCAGATTAGAAAACGCCATGACCACGGTGTTGCAGAGATTGTTCATATCTCGCCAGAAACGTACCGAGATTACCTACACGCTATCAGAGGTAGCTAGTCATTGCAATCACAATGATTGTTGGGTTGTCATTGAAGACAATGTCTACGATATTACGTCTTTCTTGGATACGGTAAGTAAAATTGTGTTTCATTGCTACTTACTCACTTTATTTTTCCACAGAAAGTTTCGATAAACTGATTTTATATTGAAACCAAAATTTAAAAAAAAAAAAGAAAATCTTCCAAATTTATTCAATCAAATTAATTCTACCAACAATAAAGCTGACAAGCTACAAATCTTTGCCAACTGTATATGCTCCAAAGCATCTAACAATGCCACGTAGTGACTATATTGTTTACAGGACTTGGTAGTCGAAACGTTTTCGTTTCCCCTCCCCCAGGCTCTGCTCTTCTATCGTTCACTTGCAACTGACCTTGTACGATTCGCAGATTTCCCCCGTCATTAACTGCTCATCCTCTCTTAACAAACTGCTCTTAAACATTTTTGTTATTTTTAACTTGCACTCCTTTTTGAATTAGATTAACCTATTGAAAGTATTTTTATTTTTAAGTTCTCTTTCAAACTACATTCAGTTTGTAATTCTTCAAATTCCTCTTTTTACTTTATTATTTTAATTATTAAATTATAAGTAATAATTATTAAATACTTTATTGAAAAGAAGAAAAAAAACTTCTCCTCTCCATATATTATTATCTCTATTTTAATTGTTTTATTTTTAATGCAATGGGCTTGAAGCTAAAGTAACTTCCCTCTCATATGCAAAGAAGGAGTTAGCGGTTACCCATACCAAGGAGCTCCGTCAACCTACAAATCGTCAAACCAAAATTTTAACTTAATATGTATATGGCTACTTCATAAAACTATTGCTAATGTCAAATTTTGCAAACATATTTAATAACATCTTGACAGCCATGCCCCAAATAAATCAAATAGTAGATAAAATAAATAAATCATACTGTTACAACAAATGAATGGAATGACTATCTTCATTGACTCAAGGTTTGTCTTACAGGCTCATAATGAAGATTTTTGAAATATTATCTTGAACATTATATCTTTCTTTAGAAAGATTCCACTGCTTGCACACAATGTATATCCTGCAATGATCCCCTGCTCATGTGGATTTGGGATTTAATGAAATTGTAGATTTTTGGTGAAGAATGTCAGAAGTCTGGATCGGATTGCCATTCCTACTTCCCTTGCAGATGCAAATGTCTTGGCAAAATCTAAACTTATAATTCCTTCTAAGAATAAAACTAAATGCGAAATTACAGAAGTCAACAGAAAAACAGCTACTACTGTCACAAGATTAAGGATGAAGCTCCACAAAAACATGAAAATTTATGCTGATGCGTTAAAAATACGAAAAATGTGGCAACTGCCCTGATGTCGATCTTACTCCTCATCGTGTCATTGACTGCCTAGCTGCTGCAGCCGCCATGCAATGTCTGGACCATCAATCGGAAGAGGATTTATGCTCCGAGCTGGCATAGCCAATATTATTCAGGAGCATCACGATATATGTTTCTGATACGCAATCGCACCCCAGACCATAACTGTGACTGTTCCCTTCTCTATAATATCTGTTAATGCACTCTGGAAAGTAGCTTTAAACAGTATAGCGTCTGACACAAATGCGGCCTTCAGGGCACCACAAATTAAAGCTAGATTCTCCGGGAAAAACATTTGTTACCACTCTTCTCTCCAGTCTCAAAGTTCATGAGCTTATTGCAACCGCAGGCGTCGATGGTTTTGTGTCGGAGAGATCATATATAAAGGAGTTCTTGCAGAGTGAAGCAGACGTCGACAAATTGACGAAGCAGACAATGATATACCTGCAACAGTGAGCCAACGTGCTACCAACTGTCTAGATGAAGCTGTACGGTCCGTCAGAGTGTCTATCATCGAGTGTTGACGTTACTTTTCGGCGTCCACTCTTAGATTTACGCGTTGCCCAGTTCTCGTCGGCCCATTGCTTCCAAACTACCATCACAGTGCTGCTGCTACGCTGCACACAAGCTGCTATTGCACGATAAGAAAATCCTCTTCACGAAGGCGGATGATTCCCCACCCCCTCCCTTTCAAACTCCATTAGTTGTTGACATTTTGTCTTTTTTTCCTAAGAGACATAATTTCGTCTCATCTAACGTTACCACTAGCAGATAACCATAGACATTTTTAACGTCCCGCTACAGCCGCTTGAAGAAATGTATATTAAAACTATATCGATTTCATGAATCTCATATTATAACATAGTCATTCACTTACTCAAGCAATATGGTACTTATTATGACACTGTTGCAGCATCCTGGTGGATTCGATGTTCTGATGGAACATGCTGGACGAGATGCGACGGTCGCTTTCTATGGCGCCGGTCATCTCCGCACCACCAAAGATCTCCTCAAACCATTCTTCGTCGGCTCATTGGCCCAGGTGAGTGACATACATTCAATACAGCATTACTGAATCTTTCGTTATTTTCAAATATATTTTGAATAATTGAAGTAAATCAAGAGTAATTTTTTTTTTTTGCTACTTATTAAATAGCAACGAAAATTCTGTGAATTTTTTTCCAATTGAATTAAAGTTGAAAACTTAGCCGAAAGTATACTTATTTAATGATAGTTATAATCACCATTCTTTTCAGTGATATCTTCCCATTTTCCCATCAATTTTTCGATGTCTTTCTTATTTACTTTTTTAATAAAATTCATTCAGTTTTTTCTTTAAAAAAAAAAAGGATCCATCTTCAATTCAACTGCTTCTTGCAAAGTCAGACTAAGTCTTGCAAAATTATTCTATAAGATTCAAAAATATTATTATCTGATAGAGGAAGATCAAGGTAAAGCATAATTTACTGGATAAATTATTCTAGAACTCTAAATAAGGCTTGCGGTGTGATGTTTGTCATTGCCTTGTTTCTTTTTTATCAACAAAGATTTATTTCTTACTTTCATGTGTTATCTGTTGACAGCAGACCTCCATGGTTATTGTTGGATTGAAATCTAACATCTCATAATGAACAATTCCTTTCATGGGCATTCTACACTCAAAAGAATCTTCTACATATGCATACCACTATGAGGTTGCTGAATTGACGTTGAATCACAGATAAGACACTGTTTTTTTCCCGCTTAATATTATTATTGAGGATCCATTTATTTATTTAGATAGATATAATTTAAATTCTTATTTATGTGTTTTACCTGTGGATAGTCAACTTCAGTGGTTATTGTTGGATTGTAACCTAGCATCTCATAATGAACAATTCCTTTCTCACGCTATCCTACACTGAAAAGAATCTTCTACGAATCCAGACCATTTTGAAGCTGTTGAAAGGGAGTCGCATTATAACTAAGACACTGCTTTAATATTATTATAGAGCAGAAGTCTCCAAACTTTCCAGCCTTAGGGCCATACTGTTTACTCCAGTAAGTACCAAGGGCCAAATCCGTTTTAATTTTCCTGCCATTATCTATAATTTCTAGTGTTTTAATGTGTTTTTTATCCAACTTATTACAGCAACAATAAGCTATTCGCTGTCACGGGCCGGATTGATGACACTGGCGGACCGAATTTGGCCCGCGGGCCGTAGTTTGGAGACCCCTGTTATAGAGGATCATTGGAATTAACTAATCACCTATGCCAAAATTAAAGAATGTCTAAGGATACTTTAAACCATTGATTGCATTAATATAATTATATAAAAGATATGTCTATGTCTAACTACAATTATCATTAATTTATTTTTTTCAAAAATTGGACATATATAAAAATGCAATTCTTGAATAATGCAATTCTTGAAATTCTAACATCTATTTTACAGCTTTGAATTTTATTTGATTTTTTTTTTTTTTTTTTTTCATTCAAATTGAAGTTGTTCATAAATGGCCCTATTTCATTTTTTTTAAAAAGGCAAAAATAATTTAAGTTTTGGAATTTTATGTGGTTATTATTTGATATTTTTTTCTAACACTAATTAAAACATTAGTAACACTAATTAAATTTTATATTTATAATGAAATGGAAAAATATTTTGCGACTATAAATGAATGAAAATTTATTTTCTCTTTTTCTTTTTCCAACAGCACGAGAGAGTGAACTTGATCGGCACAGTATCGAGCAATCGCAGTCGCTTTTTGTGGTCAAGAGATGGCGTGGCTGTCGCTGAATAAAACTCGCACCAGATCCGAAACCACCACCAGAAAACTTCAGCCCATTTGCACTGCATTTTCCCTTTCATCCTTATCTATTTCTGTCATTAGAAATATGTACATCTTTTGTTGTTGCATCTGAATGTGTTATATTTTTCATTTCGACTTTAAAGTTACAATTTCAGATCTATGGAGTTGAAGTTTAAACCAAAATGTTTTGCTTATTTGCAAGAAAAGTAAAGCATCTAAAAAATTCCAAATTTCCTTTAATTTTAAAACTTGGAAGATTGCCATTGGTTTCTGAACAGGACAAAATATCATAAAAAAAGTTGTGGATTTGGAATTGCTCTTGGATATAAAATTGGATTTCTGAAATGAGGGAGTTCGGTTCGAAACCTAAAAAGAGATGCTTAGTCTATACAGGGAATGGAAACTATATATGAGTAAAAACGGTTCATATAATCCTATCCATATAACTTTAGATAGACGATTTGGATTTTAGTATGTGGGATTAGGATTATATGAACCTCCTTTTTAGGATTAGGTTACAGAACCGAATCCAAATACTCTATCTAAAGTCCAAATCATTAAAAAATACATATGCATCAACCTGTAACGTAAGTTCTGCTCGTTTCTCCGATGGAAACAAAACTGAGATCTTTGCAAAAAATATATTTAATCATTGACATGCTCACCACTCTTTTTAATGACATCTTGCCATCAGTTTTTCAATGTTTCTTTTGATAAAATTCATTTCATTTAACCTTAAAAAAGGAATTTAGGTTCATTTTAATCTGAAGTCGGCCTAAGTCTTGAAAATGGATTGACCACTGTAGCGCAATATGGCTACTGCACAGCAATAACAAGTCTTTGTCACTTGCCTGTAAGTAGCAATCGAAATTGAGAATGGACTCCCCACGCCACATATACGACAAAGATACGCGATAGATGCACCATATATATGAATGCCCTAATTCGCCACTCCTAAATAAATGGCGGTAGACGAATGTAGTGCAAGATGGCATCTGCATCGTAATGACATGTTCTTGACAATTGCCTGTAAGATACATACGATTGATATGCCATAGATAGATTGATACGCCTCTCTCCAGTAAATGGCGCTAGACCAATGTAGTTCAAGACGACATTTGCACCGCAATGACGTGTACGTGGCATGTGCCTGTAAGCAGCAATCGAAAGTGCTAATCACCACAGATACGAGTTCTGAAACTAAATTTTGCACGTACTCCAAAATTACACTATGTTGGCACGATGAGTTAGCTATTTCTTGTCCTTGGGACTTAATAAAATAATTCGTGTGGCTAAAATATTGGAGACTCTTGCTATAGAGGATCCGCTATTTTATCTATCGTACTTGCCGAATTAACCAATGTTTTAATTTGCTTTTAATTAATTATCTTGTTTTATAATAATTTTTTAAAACAGAAAGAATTTTCGTAACGATCTGATATTTTAAAGGATTTCAATCTTTTTTCTCACCATTTCACTCATGGATATGTCTGCGATAATCAATAGAAACCAAACATTGGTTAATGATAACTCTTCTTCCAACATGATTCTTCCTCTCTGATGTAGATACGACACCATTTGAAAGAATTACTTGCTGAATTAACCAATGTTTTGACTTGCAATTTGCTTTTAATTAATAAGTCATACCTTTTGTTTTATAATAATTTTTCTAAAAACAGAAAGAATTTTCGTAACGATCTGATATTTTAAAGGATTTCAATCTTTTTCTCACCATTTCACTCATGGATATGTCCGATAATCAATAGAAACCAAACATTGGTTAAGGCAATGATAACTCTTCTTCCAACATGATTCTTCCTCTCTGATGTAGACACGACACCATTTGAAAGAATTACTTGTTAAATTAACCAATGTTTTGCATTGCAATTTACTTGTAATTATTAAGTCATACCTTTTTTTCACCATGCAAAAATAATTTTAACCAGTGTCATTTGTTTTGCATATGAGCAGCGATATGTTATTAAAAGAATACGTTATATAATGAGATATGTTATTCAATAAATGAAAAGCCATTAGATTTTCTCCATTTTTAATAGAGGGGAAATTTAGATTATTTTTAATATTTGATTCCAAACTGTTCTTTGTAATTCCTTCTGTGTATTCTTTAATGAAATCAATTATTTTAATATAATTTGTTTTTTATCATATTTGTTGTTAAAAATGCATTTGTTGTAATCATGTATTTAATGGTCTCATTCGTTTTGAGTATTTGTATCGAAATGTTTTATTACATGAATAAAATGTATTCATTCTGTAGTTTGAATGTTTTTTATTTTATTTTCTTTTTAAAATAACAAATCAAAAGTGAATGGGAAACATTTTAAACTTTAAACTAAAATATTGGGTATGTATATTCCAATTTATAATATTGGATATTTATATTCCAATTTATAACATTGGATATTTATATTCTAATTTATAATATTTGATATTGAAAAGTTCTATTCTAATTTAGAATACTGGATATTTATATTCTAATATATTGGATAATAAATAATATTGAATAATGAATAATAATAAATGATAATAAATAATCTAAGATAAGGGATATTTATATTCTAATCTATATTTAGATACTAACTGAATGTTTATATCCTCTTAAAATATATATTTATCACATTTTAGTCTACATAGAATATACTTTTATTTTCCACGTAGCATTCTACACAAGCAGTTATTCAATTAATAAAGAATTGATGAAAATGTGAAACAAATAAATTTTTCGTTTGCATCTTGCAAACTTTAATGAAAATGATTAATGGGGTTAATGTAATAACAGTTAATGCAATGTGATAAATTGTATTTTTAATATTGGAATTTATTAATTTTTCATCTCCATTGAGGTCATGTTAACGAACCTGAAGCTCAGCTGTAGTCCATGTTTTTAACTTTGTAATAACAGATTTTATAGTGAGGAAACTGAGCAGTACTGTAATGCGAAGATCTAAGAAATATAGCTTGGCTGGTCATTTAAGCTGATCATCGCAGGTTGAAGATAAAAATAGTCGTCTTGTTAATTTAAAAAAAATTTGTTATAGCTTTTTCTCGCACATTTTTTCCACTATGGCTTGCCTGAAATAATTTTTATATCATTTTAGCATTGAGAAATCATAGATAGGAAGAATTTTATCAATAAGTTATACCAAAAGAAATGAGTAGCTTCATTCGCGATCTAGTCTCAGAAATAAGTAGTACCCAGTAGATAGCTCAGGTTCAAATCCATTGGCAGCAACCCTTGCAGTCACTGCTTTAAAAAAAAAAAGAAAAGAAAAGGCTAGATGGATATTTTGTCAGTATGTATAAACATCTCGCGTCTAAAATCAAGCTATCTGCTTAAATTTACCTGAATTCTATAACATACGAAATTTTAATGCGGGGACAGTTAACCTTAAAGGTTTTGGAACATAATTGGAAACAAAAGGACCGCCGAAATAAGTGGGACTCCAAAACTCAACCGCGTATTATACGCCGTTGTGAATTATACAAGATCATTTTATTTTTACCATCGAATTTCGAATACGGATTATTGACTAGAAATTACGGTAATACTTTTTGATAGGTACTAAATTAGAACAAACTTAAACACAACTTAATTAGAACAAACTTCATTTATAGTGATTTTTCACACGTAATGCTATTCAAAATGCAAAAAAACGTAAATTGTTCGAACATCGATAAATTTCCGCATGAACATAACGAAAATTACAAGCTGCTATTTTAAAGTTACAATTACAAGCTATGTTTGATGAATTCTTTTTGTCTAGTGTTTACAATGTCAACTATACTGAATATTTAATATGCATTATGCTCATTATTTCTTCTTCTACTTTATTGGCGCAACAGCCCCATGGTGGGCCAAGCCCGTGTGCCTAATGGCAGAGTTCGAGACAGGAGAAAATTCCTTTTTACGGGGTAGGGTTGAAATCCCTTCGCTATACAGTCATGTTAGACCGGGAACTACGCTTTAAAGTGGATTCAGAATCATTTCAAACATTCACGACACCGCCGGAACTTGAACCCGAAACCTGTGGCACTAATCGACAAACACTCGCCATCAGGCCCAAAATTGCTGTCTATAATCAACAAATTATGCGTTAGTAAAACTTGGAAGTTTAGAGTTGTAGGATACTAAATACTTAGGAGTATACCTTGATAGTAAGCTAACATATTCTAATCATATTGACCACATTAAACGTAAATATAATATTTCTATACGCATGCTTTATCCATTCATTAATAGAAAATCCCTCTTATCCTTGGATAATAAACTAATTATTTACATGTACTATTTGCGTCCCATCATCACATATGCTAGCCCAGTTTGGGGTTCCGCTGCAAAATACCACATCAACTACATCAAAAGAATTGAAAATAAAATTTTAAGAATGATTACTGACTCTCCTTGGTATTTTAGGAATGATGACATTCGTCACTGTCTTGCCCTCCCCTCTATTCAAAAATTCATGCTCAAGCTTGCAGAAAAATTCTATGCAAATCTTGAACTCATCCCGAATGATGAAATCCGTAATCTTCCGAGATACGATTTCCATCTTCCGGAAAATGCTAAACGCCCAAGGGCTGTTCTTCACAACTTGCAAAGCTCCTAGACGAACCAGCTCAGTTGTCGTCATGACTTCTGTGCTTTTAGTCTTCATTCCTAGCAACGAAAATCCCATCCTACTGTAGATTCCTTTTCCTTTTTAAATTTTTGATTCTTTAATTGTTCTGTTTATTTTATTAATTTTTGTTTTTTATTTTATTTTTCTCCTTGTTATTAGCTATTTTATTAATTTTTTCTTTGCTTATATTTTTAATATATATTTTAACATGGGACATTGCTCTTAAATCACTTCACCTCCTTTTAACTATCAATGTTTTTTCCTTCATCAATGTTTCTCAGATGCAGATAGGAGTTTTAGGCCCCTTCGGGGCCAGGGCACTCCGAAATCCTGTAAAGACGAAATAGAGTTGTAGGCTGCTGCGTATAATCGGTAGAAATTTTTTCTCTAAGCGTTTCATAAAATTTAATTCTATAAATATGTTAAGTAAAAATGATTTCTTCAAAAATAATTGTGTGACATAAAGATAAACTATCTGCTAAGTCAACTGAATGCGTAAAGTTATTGCGTGAGCTTGAAAAGAACGGTAAATTGCTGTCTATATTCAACAAATTATATGTTAGTAAACCTTATAATTTCTTGGATAGTTTTATAACATACTACGTATAACCAGCGGAATTTTTTTCTGTGAAGGTTTCATAAAATTTAATTCTATAAAACAGCCACTTAAAAATAAAACAGCTACTTGAGAAAAAAGATTGCGACAGAAAGATAAACAATCTGCTAAGCCAACTGCACGTGCATAATTATTACACACACTTAAAGAGAGCAGTAAATTGCTGACTGTAATCAAGAAATTATACAAAAGTGAAGCTTAAAATTTATTGGTTAGAATTAAAAGACGCTGTGTATAATCAGTGCATTTCTTTTTCACTGATAATTTCATGATATTTAATTTTGAAAAACAGCTACCTAAGAATGATTTCTTCATAATAAAGAAATATATATTGTATGACAGAAAGATAAACAATCTTCTAAGCCAATTGCACGCGCAGAGTTATTGCATGCACTTAAAGGAAAGGTAAATTGCTTCTATAACCAAAAAATTATACATTAGTAAACTTTATAATTTATTGGTTACAGCTATAAGATTGTGCCTATAATCAGTGGAATTTTTCATAAAATTTAATTCTATAAAATTGCTACCTAAAGATGATTTCTTCAACAAACACATTGTGTGACAGAAAGATAAACAATCTGTTAAGCCAACTGCACGAGTAGGGTTATTGTACACAATTAAAAAGAGAAAGGTAAATTGCTGACTGTAATCAACAAATTATTCATTCGTAAAGCTTAAAATTTATTGGTTAGAATTAAAAGATGCTGCGTGTAATCAGTGCATTTTTTTCGCTGATAATTTCATAAAATGTAATTCTGAATAACAGCTGCCTAAGAATGATTTCTTCATAATAAAAAAATATATATTGTGTGACGGAACGATAAACAATCTTCTAAGCCAATTGCACGCGCAGAGTTTTTGCATGCACTTAAAGGAAAGGTAAATTGCTTCTATAACCAAAAAATTATACATTAGTAAACTTTATAATTTATTGGTTACAGCTATAAGATAGTGCGTATAATCAGTGGAATTTTTCATAAAATTTAATTCTATAATATTGCTACCTAAAGAGGATTTCTTCAACAAACACATTGTGTGACAGAAAGATAAACAATCTGTTAAGCCAACTGCACGAGTAGGATTATTGCACACAAAGAGAAAGGTAAATTGCTGACTGTAATCAACAAATTATTCATTCGTAAAGCTTAAAATTTATCGGTTAGAATTAAAATATGCTGCTTATAATCAGTGCATTTTTTTTCGCTGATAATTTCATAAAATTTAATACTGAATAACAGCTCCCTAAGAATGATTTCTTTATAATAAAAAAATATATATTGTGTAACGGAAAGATAAACAATCTTCTAAGCCAATTGCACGCGCAAAGTTATTGCATGCACTTAAAGGAAAGGTAAATTGCTTCTATAACCAAAAAATTATACATTAGTAAACTTTATAATTTATTGGTTACAGCTATAAGATAGTGCGTATAATCAGTGGAATTTTTCATAAAATTTAATTCTATAATATTGCTACCTAAAGATAATTTCTTCAACAAACGCATTGTGTGACAGAAAGATAAACAATCTGTTAAGCCAACTGCACGAGTAGGATTATTGCACACAAAGAGAAAGGTAAATTGCTGACTGTAATCAACAAATTATTCATTCGTAAAGCTTAAAATTTATCGGTTAGAATTAAAATATGCTGCTTATAATCAGTGCATTTTTTTCGCTGATAATTTCATAAAATTTAATACTGAATAACAGCTCCCTAAGAATGATTTCTTTATAATAAAAAAATATATATTGTGTAACGGAAAGATAAACAATCTTCTAAGCCAATTGCACGCACAGAGTTATTGCATGCACTTAAAGGAAAAGTAAATTGCTGACTGTAATCAACAATCTATTCATTCGTAAACTTTATAATTTATTGGTTACAGCTATAAGATTGTGCGTATAATCAGTGGAATTTTTCCTAAAATTTAATTTTATAAAACTACTACTTAAAAATGATTTCTTCAAAAAAGAAGTGACAGAAATATAAACAATCTGCTAACTCAATTGCACGCGCTTGAAAGCTTATAATCAGAGCATTTTTTTTTCGCTGAAAATTTCATAAAATTTAATTATGAAAATCAATTACCTAAGAATTATTTCTTCATAATAAAAAAATATATATATTGTGTGACAGAATGTTATACAATCTGTCAAAGTCAACTGCACGCGCAGTTATTGCACACACTTAAAGGAAAGGTAAATTGTTGTTTATAATCAACAAATTATACGTTAGTTAAACTTAAAATTACTTGGTGTGAGTTATAGGCTGTGGACCTCTTGTGTACAATTCGTGGAGATTTTTTTTTCTCGGAAGTTTCATGAAAATCATCTTTAAACCGTCGCTAAAAAAAAATACTTTAAAAAATCGACAGAATTTTGCGTGAGAAAAAATTAAACTGTTTTCTAAACACAAAGAAAGAAAAGAGTTGTCGACGATTGAAGTAAGTTTATAAAAGTGGAGAAAATGCGTCGAGCATCATTCATCAACATGTGCTAGTGGTGAAAAGTTAATGATAGAACAGATAAATGAAAACTTAGATAAGAATTAAAAACACTTTACAGAAGGCCGAATTAACGATTAACTGAGATACTAATCAATATTTTATCTCTTTAGGAAATATGATTACAAATAGTTGAAAAAATAGCTTTCGTTTTCACTTTAAAAGTATATCTTCAAAAAGGACAAAAATGATAAGAACTCCAATTAGTGTAAGTTCTTCAAATTACTCTCTAAAATTCAAATAAATCTATACTATCAAAACATTTTGATTCTATATAGCATAAAAAATTGTTAGAATAAATTTTTTTTAAAGCAAATAAATATTTATTTGCGCTTAATTATTTGAATTTATTTGTATTTAATAAATATTTATTTGCATTTAATAAAAACAATTTATTTAACGGCTGTTTTTGTGACTTATAATTATTAAGATTATCTTTCTTCTTCAATGGCGCAACAGCCCATTGGGGGCCCAAGGCCGTCTGTCTACTGGTGGATTCTGAAACATGAGATGTGTTTTTTTATGGGACGGGGTTGTCAGCCTTAAACTTAGCTCTCTACAGTCATATTAGACCGGGATCTGCAGTTTAAAGGGGGATTCCGAACCACTACAATCATCTATGGCACCGCCGGGACTCCCTGAAAGCTATGCCACAGACTTCAAGTCACTCGGCCATCAGGCCCTATTGACTACTATATTATTACGATCAACAATTTATATTAATTCCTTTTTTTTTCCTGGTTTTGTTTAGATGTGAGGAATTTTTCCAATCTAATCTTGGTATTAGCATTACCTAGTCGGGTTTTATGTCGTAGGTATAAAAACACAATTTTATTAGTATACAGGCAGTCAGATGGCCAATTGGCTAGCGCTCTGGCCTTTTGTACTTCAGGCTCGTATCCTGGCGTTGGCATGGTTGATTCGGATTCCATGTTAAACTGTAGCATCTGGCCTAATTAGCCAAAACTTCGAAAAAAAATTACCGTAGAGCTACAAACCAACCAACTCCCTATTAATATATAACATGTCAAAGAATATTATATACTAATTAATTTATCATTTCTTTTAGTACTTTTGCACATTGTATGCACTTAAATAAAATAATAAGATATTTTTTATGTTATTATCCAAATAAAAATATAGTAGATATAGAGAAAAGGAGTCTGATGACCCCTCTTTTTCAGTGACTAGAGCTCTGGCAGGGCTCTTCTGTTGTACTCCTGTTCGTCCCCTACCATTACGTCCTCTATAGGAATTTACTCACTCGACCAAGTAAAGATTGTTGTCGCATTTAAAATCATCATAATATGTGAATCATGTTTTCATTCCTTATCCTTAGTTTTGCATGTACAATTTCAAATAGGACAATATAAGACTAATTGCTCCGCAGGGTTCAACAAGTTTCACTACTTCATAGTTTATCCAATCACCGTATTTGTCACCCATCAAACACAATTGCTCAAAAATCAGGCAACGACTAGCTCATCTGGTTTAGCAGGGGTAATTCTGTAGACCGAACGACCCGAAATATGGAAACAATATGTCCTGACGTACGACATGAAATGTCTCTTTTACTTAATGCAAAGAAATATAGCTGATGTATTATTGCAGCTCATGGTGGCTTTACCAAATGCGGAATTTTTTCCACACGATATATAGAAAGCTGCCGCTTGGTGCCACAGTTTTCGAGTTCGACTCCATGGATGTTTGTAGTGGCTTGAATCCCCTTTAAATCGTAGGTACTGGTCTAATATGGCTGTAGAGTGTAGGGCTAACAACCCTTCTCTTAAAAAGTAAACCGTCTCCTGTCTCGAAAGTAGGTTATCGTAGTAGAAGTCTGCCAGTAAGCAGACGGCCTTGGCCCACCGTGGGCTGTTGCGCCAATGAAGAAGAAGATATAGAAAGGAGTTAAGAACTATGAACACTTAAAAATGTTAAGTTATAAGAAATCAAGAGACACATACAGATTTTCAGCATATATATAAACAAGGCGTATACAGCTTTCTTTTATTTAATAAATCAAATTAAAAATTCCACATTTAAATTAATATTGGAGCAATTTAATATTCAATTGAATTTATTTCTTAATTTGTTAACACTGATTCTCCAAAATGAATTTTTTCAGCACCGTTCTTTGATAATGGCAACCTTTTACAATCTATATTTATTAAAGCTCATGCTTATTTCTACATTCAACGTAAGTTAATTAAGCATGACAACCAATTATGACAACTATTATTTTGTATAAAAATTTTTCCAGTTCTAACTTTAATTTATTTTTCTTAGTATTATAAAATAAACAATAATAACAATTCTTAACATATGGTTATAAAGAAACTTCGGTATGTATTGGTATCATGATTTTTCTTTAGTACGTTTACGTTTTAAAAGCTTCCGAAAAATGACTCTTTTCGGAAGCTTTTAACATCTGGATTAAGGTTTTGCCAGAATCTGATTTTCTTTAGTTCGTTTACATGACTTTTTTCGGAAGTTTTTAGCATCTGAATTAAGGTTTTGCCACAATCTGTTTCTCTTTAGTACGTTTAGCATGACTTCTTTCGGAAGCCTTTAACATCTGAATTAAGGTTTTACCAGAATCTGTCTTTCTTGTACTGGTTTTTGTATTTTTCTTTTTTGCGAAACTAATTTTTCCAAGTCTTGTTGAAGACTTTGAAACAGGTTTTGATCCACTCTTTGAGTGAATTTTATCTGATTTCTTCTGGGTAGTTTTCCGTTTCGAATTTTCTTTTTTCTATTCTTCTTTCTTTTCTTGGAAATTTTCTTCTTACGACCTTTTCCTTTTCGTTTTCCGGATCGGAAAATGGAAGATATTGTTTCTCTTTTCGGGTTGGTAACATCTTTAGACTTCTCGTCGCCTCCAAGTTGTGGAACTTTCGTCTCTTTGACTGGCGCTGGTTTCGGAACTTCTTCCATCGCTTGGCCACGATCGTTGGCGCCAAAATGGCGACTAAAATTCTCGTACATCAACTCTTCAACTTTTTCGTTGTCGCTTTCTGGTACAATTTTGTATCGTCCACTCATCCTAAGGCGAATGGACATGGCTCGTTCTTTTCTAGCTTTTTCTCTGGCGATGCACTTCAAAGTTATTTTGTTAAGGAAGACTATTCTGAAAACGAAAAATTTACAATTAGAGTTATTTTTAAAAAATGAAAACAAATATCTATTTGAAGAAACAGCTGTAAAAACTTTGACAATAATTACTTTTGAAAATAGTTTTAAAAAATTGACATACAGAAAACAATTATTACGGTATCTCTCAATCATCCCGTTTGCTGACTGATAGCCAATGGCTAGCGCTCTGGCCTTTGGTACCACAGGCTTCAGGTTCGAATACTAGCGGTGGCATGCATGCTTGTTAGTGGTTCGGAATCCACATTAAACAGTAAAGGCTCGTTCCCAGTAAAGGCTCGTTGAAATCCACCACTTCGAGTTGGCCAACTTTCAACTCGAAGCGGAACTTCAATAGGCGTAATGCTATTTCTGACGTTTCGCTGCTAAGGGGTCAAAAAAATTTTCTTGCCTGCCGCGTGAATCTTCAACGCTTCAAGCCTCGGTGGGAATGAGCCTTAAGTCACGATCTAATTAACCTAAAGTGTGCAAAAAAATGACCCTAGAGCGACATACCAAACCAAACCAAACAAAATCATTCATCCCGTTTAAAAAATATGACAATGGTTAGCTCATATAACTCATTTATAATAAAATAACCTGTGTAGGATGTTGTTTCAAGATGCCTACTAAAACAGGTTTTAGAATTAACACTTTTATTTTACACACACAGCCACCCCACATACAATTAGTTTATATTTAATATACATTTAAGGTAAAAATAATCCCCAACGGTCTGAGTTTTTGTGTAAGGACTCCACAGTTCAGCCGGAATTCGGAGAGGCGTAGGCTTGCGAAAAAATATACGACTATTACGAAAAACATACGATGATTATGCTCCTATTCATGCAGCGAGACCTGGCCAATCATAATTTGATGAACACAAGGATGAAGTGAAACATCTGTCTTGGGCCGCATGGTCACCCGACCTAAATTTCATCGGACAGTTACGGTCTATTTTGGAGCGATCAATCTGGAATCGATATCGTCCACCGGCATCTCTCCCAGAACTTTCACACTATCTCCATGAAGAATGGTTCAATATACCTTTAAACACTATTCAGCACTTGTATGATTTAATTTCCAGTCGAATCCAAACTGTATTACATGCCAAAGGTGGTCCTACGCCATATTAGTAAAGCATTCCTTTAAACTCTAGTGTGTTTATATTATTTTTTATAACCACCTGTATATACAACGATAGATACAAAGAGATTAAATTAAATTAATTATAACATCTTAAGGATAGTTTGATCAAATAATAAGTATGTTGTTGTTGTTTCTTATCCCACTTGGCTGGCCAAGCCCACGAGCCCATATGGACTCATGATTGAAGGGGAAGGAAGCAGCTTCTGTTGTGATGGAGCACCCGTAGGTAGAAGCCTGACTTTTGCTCCGTGACGTACAGTCATAGGAGAACCTACGGCTTAAAGTGGAGAACCACTACAAACATCCATGGCACCGCCGGGATTCGAACCCGAAACCTGTGGCACCGAGCGCCAGAACGTTAGACACTCGGCCATTCAGGTCCCAAATTTGCCAACGGCACGCAGTGTTCCCAGGTGGTCACCCACCCAAGTACTGACCGCGCCCAATGATGCTTGACTTCGGTGATCTAACGAGAACCGGTATATTCAGCATGGTACGGCCGTTGGCTATATAAATATGTTCATATGTTGTAAGTGGTGTTAATTTTATCCATAAGAGGTTGCATTTTATATAACGAAAAAGAAAATTTTTTTCTTGTAAATTATTTTAATAAAGTAATTTACAAGAAAGCTTAAATTCTGCATAAATTTAACCTCTACTGTACATTGTGCTTTACTTTATTAAAGCAATCATAAAACTAATTGTTATTAAATTAAAAATTTTTAGTTTTTAATTTATTTTTAATTATAATTATTAAATATTGATTTAATCCCGAAATATATTGAAAATATTTTTTTGTCATTTTTTTTACTCCATTTTAAAAATTTAATTCACAACAACTCAGAATTAAATTATTATGCTGTTCAACAATCACTTGTTTATTTTCACATCATTTATATAACGCTTAATATTTATTATCTTTAAATCTTTAGTGTATATTTTACAAGCCGGTTTCAATCTGCAAAACGTAAATACGAATATTTTCAGGGTCAACGCGTACTCAACATGTTTCATAATGCATATAGAAATCATAAACAACGCATGGTTATCATCATTGCAAATTTTTCTTTGTTGAAATTATCCGCAGAAAACAATTTATCCTTATCTTCTGCATAATCTTGTTATCTAAAATCATCCGATTATTTTCTAATGACGAAGCATTATTAAACTATTACAGTTACATTTTGTAATGTATATGTTTGAATTACGTTTACGAAGTCCTTAAAGTCAATAAAGAAACCATACTATATTGAGTGATGCAATAATGACTTCGGCCTTAACATTTGATTTAAGATTGATAAATTGGTGTCTGATTTTGATTTGATTGATATTTCATCGTTTCTTTACTAAGCAAAATGGAATACTATAGACTGATTTCAATGTCAAGCTTAATTGCTTGTTAATAAATTTAAGATAAAAAGTTAAGATTCAAGGTGTTAGTTGAAATATAATACATTAATGGTAAAACAAAATTTTAAAAGCAAAGAAAAAACACGTATGCTATAATTGTTTAATAAACACTTTTTTGAATAACAGCTCCTTTAAATATTTATATAAGGACAGATTTATAGAATATTTATAGGACAGTTTTTTTTTATATTTTATTTGTAGGATTTATTAAGCCTTATGCCCTATGTCCAATAGCAGATTTTTTGAAAATAAAAATGTTAATATCTTTGTATGTTAATACAGAATCCTGCTATATTTTCCATTTTTTACTTAAAACACGTGCATGTATAAAACTTGTATTCATTAATTCATATCTCTAATAATTCATTTTTTAATTAAACAGAGAGTAAACGAATGTGGCCATTCTAAGCAGCACGTAACACATTGAATTTTGGACTTTTCTTTCAAACCTAAGACTCTTTAATGGCTGCATGCAAGTTATGCGTTTGTTAAACATGTGGGCATAGAATCCACAGGCGGTCACCGTATTCAGCAACGAAGACTCTGCGGTGATTGTGACAGCATGCTTAAAGCGTCTACACATGGATAGTCAGACTGACTAGTGGAAGTTTTCCTGATTTTCTCCCATACTACAAACAAATGTGAGGAAGTTACTCCTAAACGTCCTCTTGAAAGGCAATGTCATCCTTATATCACCCCTCGGTGAGCTTTATGTAGCATACATAAGTGGAACACAAAGCCCACGGATGTTAAAAAAAAAAATGGTTTCCGTGACATCTTGTGCGTTCGGTTTCTATAAAAATTACATTAAATATTAATCACTTATTAAATCATTTTGAATATATTAAGGATCCACCATGACTTCCTAAAATAAACTACATAGCCAACGGGGAAGAGTTCAAAGTTGATAGATCCTCCTTTCAAAGAGAGATAAACCCTTACGTTAGATTTTGGTTTTGGACGTTTTCCTTGTTCTCCTCTCCCATTCGACCTTGGAGAGAGGAGAAAAGGGAGTGGACAATCGAGTGAAGAATTCCAGGCAGTACGGTAGGTACAAAGACCCTTAAACAAACAGGCTTTTAAGATGATTTTGTAAATATTTGCTATATAATTTGGTTTTGTGTGTTATATGTTGCAGTTGTGCTGTGCTTGTCTTATATATATAACAACTAATATTTTCGAATTAGCATTTAAAAAAAGCAATTGTTTCTGCCATGAAACAACACTGAATCAAGATCACACGCATATCCGATCCTAACTTGTACTCATAAAAATTTTTTTAAAAAAATCTTAATTTTTAAAAATATATTACAACATTTTGTTCCTTTATTTATTGTTTATATAAACAAAACAAATAGATAAGGGTGAACTTTTTTTTTTGTCGTGTGGCTCGTGAGCTTCAGAAGTCTTATGCATTCCTGATTTAATAACATGTGTCCTTTTCTTTTTATAATACAACTTGACACTCTTTGCAGCTGTCATTTTAACCAGAAGAGCTTTTTATTGTCTCAAAGACAGCTGGATCAATATCTTGATAACGCGACGAAAATCGTATGAAGAGACTTAACATGTATATACGAAATAAACAATGCTTCTGTTTACCAACGTGAAGACATCGAAAAGGAAAGGGGAAAGTCAACAAAATCACAGAAGATAAAATCAAGGTCTTTCTTAACAGTGAGATTCATCGATCGATCAGTATATGTCATTATAAATAATAAATAAGGCAAAGGTTGAAAATGGTTTTTTTTTTTCATGTTCGAAGAAAATCAAATGCTTCATTTTTTCAATTCCTACTATTAGTTCACAATCTTTCTTTATATATATCTCTTATTTATTAACGATTATGTTTTATTAACGATCTATATTTTATTAACGATTGAAAATTTGAACAATTTTCAATCGTTCATGAAATACTTTTTATTCATCCACTCAACTGCAAATACATTTTTTGAAACTTGTAGTGGTTGACACTTGATGTTAATACAGTTGTTTCAAATATTAATTCAGTAATTAAATTTAATGAATTAATTAAAAAATTTTTAGATTTAAGTTGCATGTATCTATGAATAGATGGCGCCAGATGTGAGAGGAAAATTTCAACTTTATTTATAAAGGACTTTCTGCAATAGAGTGAAAAAAAAAGTAGGAATTGACTTTAAAAAAATGTATTTTATAATACTTGTTTTTTATTACGAAGAATCGTCCGATTTTTTAAAAAATATACTGTGTATAAATATTATATGTTATTTTATCTCAAAAATAAATTTAGGGCCAACAATGTGCAGACAGCTTTATCATATAGTATGTCCCTTTTTCTAGAAAATTTGATTTTTTTTAAAGGATTTTTAGATTTTTGTGAGAGATTAAAAGAGGGAACTTATTCCAGCCTTAATTTAACAAAGAAAATAGACATTTCAATATCAGCAAAATATTTTATCCAATGTTTTCCATTTGGTCATTTAAATAAAAATTTCAGAAAATGGTGTGAGAATAAAAAAAAAAATGTTTTTATTGATTTAAAATCTTACTTTTTATTTAAATATAGAAATGCAGTCAGATATAATTTAAGAAATAATTACTAGAAAATAAAAAAAACATTTTTTTCCGTTCAAAATGCTCTATTTCAAATTTCCTTTTATAATTTTTTCATCACATCATTAAATTTAATTTATTTTAATCATAATAACTCATCGAAAAACAATTGTGAGTGATAAATTAAAGAATTATAAATATAACTGGTAAAATTGTAGTATCATGTATCCATTGTGCCAAATTGTAACGCCAGAACAAACAAAATGGCTGCCGCAGCTTACATGCTAAATCAATATTACTCCATAATTCAGCGCTAAATTATCGAACTCCATATCCAAATCGCTATTAATCCGTTATTAGGTAATTGGTAACAATTAATAATTATTAACGAAATAAACATAAATATAACTAAATAATATGCAGATATATAAAGAGATATAAATAAATCTTAATGGTAAAATCTTAGAACCATGTATCCACTGTGCCAAATTGATCGCCAGACCAAATAAAATTGCTTCTGCGATTTATTTGCTAAATCACTAATACTCCATAATTCATCGCCAAATTACCAAACTCTACAGCCAAATCGCTAAAATTGATTGCTAAATCGCTATTAGTCCGTTATTAGTTAGTTCATTAATAATTACACTATATTGAAGAAAGTAATTTATAAATAATTTTCATTCATTTTTTTTAAGTTTATCTGGCGCCATCTATTGGTAGACACATGCAACTTAAATCTAAAAAAAACTAAAATTAATTAATTAAATTTAATGAATGAATTAATATTTGAGAAAACTGTATTAACATCAAATGTCATCCACTGCAAGTTAAAAAAATGCATTTGAACTTGAGTGGAAAATAAAAAGTATTTTATGAACGACTGAAAATTTTAACAAGATATGTATATGGAGAGTGTGAGCTAATAGAAGGAACTGAAAATAGAAGACATATAATTGAATATAAATTTAATTGGTAAAATTCTAGAATCACGTATCCATTATGACAAATTGATCGCCAGATCAAACAAAATGGCTGCTGCGATTTACTTACTAAATCACTAATACTCCATAATTCATCGCCAAATTGCCCAACTCTATAACCAAATCGCTAAAATTGATTGCTAAACTACTATTAGTCCGTTATTAGTTAGTTCGTTAATAACTAGTAATTATTAAGAAAATATATAAAGAAATATAAATATAACTGTTAAAATTCTACAATCATGTAACCATTGTGCCAAATTGATCGCCAGAAGAAACAAAATGGCTGCAGCAATTTACTTACTAAATCGCTATTACTCCATAATTCATCGCCAAATTACCAAACTTCATAGCCAAATCACTAAAATTGATTGCAAAATCGCTGTTACTCCGTTATTAGTTAGTTCGTTAATAAATAGTAATTATTTAATCACTACTAGTTATTACTTCGTGCAGCTAAAAATGTACAAATATTGCATCCGTTTGAATCCAAGGCGGGTAATGATGATTCTCCAGGCCGTAGTTTAGAAACCACTAATATATAATTAATTATATTATATTTTTCCGAAAAAGGTAAATTGAGATTTTTTTTCCGTAATTAGTACTTTTGCGACTTTTAAATACAGGTTCTGTCCGTGTAAACTCAGTCTAATGTTCCTTAAAAAAATTCGTGTTATAAGAAACAAATTGTGAAAAATGTTCTTGGGAAATTTCGAAAGAACATTCAAAAGTAGTAAAATATCTTATCATTATTATTATTTTTTTTTAATGTCTCACGGAAAGTTCAAAAGTGCAACGTTATCTCTGCTGCTAAGACAACGTGATATTTCTGAAAGTGTCATGATTATATAACAAGTGAGTTTGCGTCTGTTTTCTCGTCTTAAAAACGTTTTAAAATGTCTTACGTCAAGAAATCTTTGAATTTCAGTCAAATTTCAGACTATTTCTTTAAATATTTCAATAAATCACATCAAAATAACTTGAATGGCTTAACGTGTCCAGGGACACATAGGAATGAATACATTATTTTTTTAATTAAATTATTCTAATTGATAACAAATTATCAAAATTTCTTAAAGAGTTATTTAAAATATTATTACCGAAAAGCCCGACTTGAGCCCAGTCCTAGTGTGCACAACTAAAAATCAGGGGAGGGGGAAGGGGATCAAGTTCAATTTGTCGTCGACTTCAATACAGTCACTGTTTTGAGAAATGAGGGGAATCGATGACGATTGTGTCAAAGTGAGTGAAGCGTCTCGCATCGACAGTCAAACTGTTTGGTAGGAGTTCCTCGTGCTTTCTTATCCATACAACACGAAAATTCTGGGTTATTGCCTTAACTTCACCCAAAGTTACCATTAAAATTCCTCCCTATATAAATGCATATATATATATTTTATATATATATATAATTCTTCTGTACATGTGTTTGTCACTGAACTCCTCTTAAGCGGTTTGCACATATATTGGAATATCGAGAATATAATCGCGTTATGTAATTTTCTACAATGCATTTTTTGTTACAGGACAATGGTGCTGAAACATTTCTTTAATATACATATATATATTAAAAACCTAGTTTGCGCATTATCCTTTCGAGAATATAAGCGTTGTTAGATGAAATCATTGGCATCTTTAGAACTGTTCGTCAATCACTTCACTTCACTTCTATCAAGCATATATTATTGTGGGTGGCAGCAATTTTGAATAGTTGTAAAATTTTGAATCATAGAACTGTTCGTCAATCACTTCACTTCACTTCTACCAAGCATATATTATTGTGGGTGGCAGCAATTTTGAATAGTTGTTGTACATTTTGAATCAAAGGAACACTTTTTAATTATGTTGTAAATAAATAATGTTTTTCGTTTCATGTCTCGTTTTTTTTTTTTTTTTTTTAGTTCATGCCTAAAATCACTTCATAAAATACCAGGTATTGTATATAAGTATCGCTCGAAATTTCTAGGAAAAAAATAAATATTTCATTTATTAAATATATCATTAAGGACTTGATGGCGTTTTGGCACTCCGTGGCACATCTTTCGGAGTAGAGTCCCGGAGGTTCCATAGACATTTGTAAATGTTCTGAATCCATTTTAAAACGTAGGTCCCGGTCTAGCATGGCTGTTTTTTTTTTAATTACGTCGAAGACTGGGTCTTATTGACCATGTCCTTGTGAGCAGCCCAGAGTGGGCTGCACTGACGAATGCCGTTACTCATTCAGCACTACCCAAGGGGCACGTGTAGCTTGAAGAAATGCTACGGACGCGAGTAACACTATCTCCACAATGCTCCACGATCATATTAGACCAGGACCTACGGTTTAAAATTTATTCCGACCCACTACATACATCCATGGCACCATCGAGACACGAATCTAAAACATGTGGCACCGATCTCCAGAGCACTAGTCACTCGGCCATCAAGCCCCTTTAGCATGGCTGTTGTGAATTAGGCTAATAACCCTACTCCGCAAATAGAAAACATCATCTGTCTCAAAATCTGACAGTAACCAGATGGCCTTGACCCACCATAGGACTGTTGCACTAATGAAGAAGAAGAATAGATCAACAAAATTGTTTAATTCAGTTTGTCATCAATTCTTAGGTAAGAGCTGAAATATTTCGATATAATGCAATATTTAACTGTTCTGTGATACCAAATTGTATTTCAAAACAATACTGATATGTTAGGTTGTTTATTACTTAATAAGCAATAAATTACCGAACTCCAAATAAGAATTAAAAATTGCTTGTGCATTATAATTACACAATTTATTTCGCAGCAACGTGTACTAAATTGCATTCGTTATTACTTAATACCAAAGGAAGATCATTTTAAAGAGAAAATGTCATCATAAAAAGATACTACAATTTATGCCATTAAATTCATGCTTTTCATAATAGATAACAAAGTTTTACCTTAGGTAACTTCAATTTGTAAACTGGCTTTGTCACAAGCCAAAGGTATAAGCATTTATGACTTAGCACTATCAGCCTTGTTTTTTCTTAGATGCACTTGAATTAAGTTATGTAACGCCAGCTGTTAAAATTCTCAAGTCATAAGCCAACTAAATGGATTTTATGTATATATAAAAATGATTGATGAAGTTTATCATGGTTTTTACCAATAAAACATTTTACTGTCTGGTGGAAATGGATGATATAGTATGGCTGATTTCGACACCATAAAGTTAGTGCCGTCATTGAAAATTAAACAATGTTTATTCCTGTTGTATAAACTTTTAAGTGATTGTTAGATTTCCAAACAAAGAGTTATCCATTTAAGCCTCTCACTTTTCGTTATGTTACAAGCAATATAAAAGCAACAACCTCGCATTAAAATAAAACGTGCAAAACGCTATGTAACACCTCGGCCTTTATTAGATCTCTAATTGCTTCAAGAAGGAGGCCACTTTCAAGTTCAGGAAAACACTGTAATTTTTATTTACAAGCACTCCATATATACACAAACAATAAACTCTGAATTATTATATAAAGGTATAAAAAATTAAAAATAAAATTTGATCACAATTGCACGATTAAATCACAAGTACAGTTCACTCCAAGGTCGGAGATATTTCAGAGTTCTCCAGTCAACGTCGATTCTAATTGCTTGGTCTGCAGCAGACTTTCATTATCACACGGCGTGATAAACGAAACCACAAGGGGGGGTTCACTGTGAAATACAGGCGTTAACTCTGGCCTATTCAATCATTTCAAAGAAACAAGAAAATCAACACTTCTAGTCGACTCGTCGCAGAACTCGCTTTCTTCTTCACCAATAACCTCTTTTTAAGACAATCTGTCAAGAGGGGTATCAGCTTCACTCACTTCTTAGATATTTCTCAGCTTGTGGTCTGTCACCAATCACGATCGAACAACTCATGGTACAGTTTTTATTCAATCTGTAGTTGTTTCGACATGTTAAGGTCGTACAAACATTCGCTAATTTCCTGATTATACGTGATATCGAATATTTGCTATCAGATTTAAGTTACAGGTTGTTCTCATTAGTACAAAACACTAACTGCATGTAATATAACTACCCACAATACTACTTTTCTGTTAAATTTTAGTGATGGGCTATTAATATATGCTTTTCAAATAACATGCATTCCTCTCTCATGGGAATAAAATGCCAAAATTCTTTCTGTGAGAAATAAATGCTGTAGCTGAAGCACTGGCTGTAAATATTATGAAATGGTTGCCCATCTATATCTGGGTTAGGTTTGGTTTCTCCCTCTACGGTCATTTTTTGCACACTTAAGGCTAATTAGACCGAGACCTGCAGTTTAACGTGGATTCCGAACCGTTCACAAACATCCATGCCACCGCGAAGATTCGAACATTAAACCTGTTGTACTAAAGACCACAGCGCAAGCCAATTGGCCATCTGGATTGGAGAATACCGCTTAAAAATTTGTAGCATAAAAACTCATCACAAACATTATTAGTTTAATACATCATTCATTTATAAGGAAAGTGAAATTTTTTTTTAAAAAAAAATTTTAAAAATTAATTTCATTTTATAAAATAAAATATTTGTGCATTGCTTTATTAACAGGAAAAAAATCTCTAGAGTAAAAACTGTATTAACCATTGCATGACATCTTACTTGCCTTCTCTTGAAACAGTGGCCTAATGGCTAATTGGCTAAAGGCTCGTTCCCACCGAGGCGAGAGACGTGAAGATGCAAGAGGCAAGCGACCAAATTTTTTCGACCCCTTCACAGCGAAACGTCAGAAATAGCATTACGCCTAGTGAAAAACCGCTTCGAGTTGAAAGTTGGGCTACTCCAAGCGGAGGACTGCAAACCGGTTTCAGGCGACTGCGGTGAGGTCAAATTTTGGTCGCTTGCATCTTGTCGCCTTGGTGAGCACGAGCCTTAATTGGCACGAGCCCTGACCTTTGGTGTTTCAGGCTCGAATCCTGGCTGTGGCATGGATGTTTCGTAGTGGTTTGGAATTTGCGTGAAACAGTAGGTCCGTATTTAATTAGACTGAAGTTTGCACAAAATGAATGCACAGCGACAAACCAAGTCTCTTGCAAGATTAGAAATTTCTGGTGTCACTTTTCTTGCAAGAGAAAGATACTTTTATTAAAACATTAATTTCATATTGAAAGATTGTTTTTTTTGTTCCAATGCAGCTGGCAAACGCTTGGGCAATTGTCTTTGATGCCTTAAGGTAAGCGCTGCACCGACCTTACTGTCTTAGCACTACCCAGGAGGTGAGTGTAGCTTGAAGATAAGCTACGGACACGGAGTAACAATACATCCGCAACACTCTACGATTATGTTAGAGCGGGAGCTACGGTTTAAAGTGGATTCCAAACCACTACAATATCAAGCATGACACCACCGGGATTCGAACCCAAAACCTGTGCCAGGGCACCAGAGCGCAGCCATTCAGGACCCTTTCTTTAATGATAAGATAGCAAATTAACGTGACTCACCTGGTAAAAATTTGAATTTCTAGAGGTGTTTCAGGTCTATCCAACGTCAACATTTTCCAGTCTATGTCTACTTTGCTGAGTTCAAGAATATCCACGTGCAACATAGATGCTGGAACTGGGTTCAGGTAAGGGAAGTCCTTGCTTGCCCTTTTTCCAGGATGTTGGATTCACCACATTTTCGTCATCAGGAATTTTTTCAGCTCTCAATTTCATTTCGGGAATTTTGTACATCACATTCTGGACTTCTTCCTTCGTCTGTGGTTTCAGAGAGCTCAGGTCCAGAAACTTCGGCTGAGCCGGTTTGCCATTTTGGTCGTCAAAGTGAGCCATGGTGTATGAATAGAATAATTTATTTTATACAATTTTATTTTACTTCTAGAAATTGGCTTGCGAATAAATAATTTTTTTTTCCTCAATAGATTTCAAGAAGAAAATAATTTCTAAATTTATTTAAAAATCTAATTGGGATATATCGTTTTTGGTACATCATTTGGTAGATTAGCATAAGTTTGAATTAAAAATAAACGATTCATAAAGTACTTTGTTTTTGCAAACTCTAAAACCATTAAATCAATATGTTAAAATTATTTAATTTTTAAAATTTTGGATGGAAAATAAACTTTGAATGTTTATTTTCCGGCATTGTAATATTTATAATTCTAACAGCGAGAATTTTAAATAATTTACAATAATTTTTTTAATAAAAAATTTCGAAGTATTGCAAAAATATTTCTTTAGACATTAAGAAATCCTACATTTTAAATACAAAATAAATAAATAAATATTATTTTGTGAAACATTCAATTTTAATATTTCGTTTACTTCCATTCATAATTTTCGAAATCCCAAAAAAAAAAAAAAATTCTTTTAAAATCCAAAAGAAAGAATTCACAAATCAAAAATAATTCCTTTCAATAACTTTAGAATTCGTTATAAAAGAGCAACTTTCAGTACTGAAGTAAAGAATGGTTACTCGAAGGGCTTAAAAGGGCAATTAAGATCAACTGAACTCGCTGGAAGTCATTTAAAGAATAAACCCGATTATAAAGATACACCTGAGAAAAATAAAGACAGCTTAAGTTGCCATGGAAACCAAGTTACATGAAAAAGAACAATCAATAAATCGGAGACTTGATGTACCTGTGACAAATTCAGTTCATATTCTTCGAAGGCTTCTATTTCAGACTGAACAGTTGGATAGTAAAGTTAAAAAACAAGAGTAAAATCACTTTTTTCTTTCTTTTTTTCTGAATCTCTCCCTTTTGATTTCCCTTTTCTTTTTGAAAAATAGCGAAAGGAAAAGAATAAGAATTTCCCATTTTTTTTATTTTAAAGGACACAGTCCTTTTTTTCATCTGGTCTTTTTATGTCAAGGAACCGTTTTTTTTTCCTTCTAAATAATTTGTGATTTTGTATTCTCTTTCCAATGTGCTATTTTTATACATAAAAATATATTACATATTACATTAGGTTAATTATACTATATTAATACATTAATTATACATATAGCTAAAACTAACTAACTAATTCACGGCCTGGCACTACAGATCCATGGCGGGCGAAGGCTGTTTGTCTACTGGCAGATTTCGAGACAGGAGATGTTTCCTTTTACAGGGTAGGATTGCCATCCCTACACCCAACGCTCTGCAATCATATTAGACAGGGTACTAGGATACGGACGTACCTGTTACGGTTTGGTTTGTCGCTCTACGGTTATGTTATGCACATTTTAGAATAATTAGACCGGGAGTTATACTTTATTATGAATTCCGAATCACTAATAAACATCCTTGCAACACCAGAATTGGAACCTACCAAATGGAATACGAAACAACATTTACCACATTGAAAAACTATTATAGATTAAGTTTAGATAAGAACAAAAACCGCATCGACATGTAGATAGTAGTTGGTTTTCTTCAACAACATGCAAAGCGACCCGATGGCCGATTGACTAGCTCTCTGGCCGGTGGTACCACAGGCTTCATCCTGGCAATTGGCATCCTGGCAATGGCATGAATGTTTGTGAGTGGTCCGGAATCCACGTTAAACTGTAGATCCTGTTTAATTAGCCCAAAGTGGGCACAAAATGACATTAGAGAGACAAACTAAACCAGTAACATGCAAGAAATTAATTAAACCAGCGATGATCAATCGTCAGGCACGCACCTGGGGATGGGGTAGCGAGTTTGTACTCCTTTCCCCATAAATAGAAATGTGTGCAAGTTTTTAAACTTATGGCCACTTCCCCCTCATGCCCACATGTTTATTATTGATTCAATGAATCAGTGTTTTTGTCATCAATGTCAATTTTATTAGGAAGAAGCAGAAGGGGCTGATCACCCCTAGAAACAATTGAGCTGTTGGAAAGCTGTTTTCTACAGGAATAGAACAGAACAGCCCAGTCCCTCATTGATTACATGTCTCGTATGTGTCAAACATTGCTTTCGATTAGGGGAAATCCTACCCCTTATTAAAACTCATTTGTATCCAAGAAATCCTACTTTTTGCTAGTATAATATGCACGAATTGTACATTTTTTATTTACTAACAAATATAGTCAATAAAATTTAATTGCTCCTTGTTTCTTCCTTTCTAATATCTTACAACACCTATACATCACATATCAGTCACCAAAACATTTCTTCATCCCCAAAAATCATATCCTCCTATTGTTTTGAGCAATGTAATTAATATGCCTATATATGTTCTTTGTTTTGGTAATAGAAGATTTGCTGATCGATTTAAAAAATCTAACAAATATAATTCAGAAAAACTTGTCCAGAAAATTTTATTATTCTGGCGATTAATAAAAGCCTCATAAAATTTTTCAGGATAAAATAATTCTAATGAACATTTCTACTTCAATTAAAAAAAATCATTCGTTTTAAGACTTTGATGATAAAATTTACAATAATTTCACTTTTGAATTACGACGTATTCTTGATTTAAAAAGAACTGAATAAAAAAAAAAGGAACAATTTAGATGCTATCCAACTTGTCCATATTACTTTAAAATCATCAATGTTTTTAGTTCACTGTAACAAGACAAAATAATAATAAATAAATAAACAAAAAATAAACAAAAAATTAAAAAAATCCCTGAAACTCTTGTTGTAATAAAACTATTGTAATTTCAGCAGAAAAAAATATTGCCAGTATCTCTTTTTGTCGTTCGAAATAATAGAAATAAATGATTCGAAATTAGACTTAAATTATTTTTTTTATTATAGACCTTTTATTATATAACCTGTGGAGCTTTACAAACAGTTATGCTTTAGGCCCATTCTAATTCAATTTAGAAATAATTTTAATTTTAATTTAAATCTAAGGTTATCTTATCTTACAGAAGCCATATTATTATAAAGTCAAAATACACAATTTTGTACAAAAGTCCTTATTTCAGAAAATAAATAATTTTTTTAAATTTTTTTTTATAGAATGTAAGAATATTTTCAATTTTAAAATATATTCATTTTGATTTCTTAAACTCGTTTTATGCATTTAATTTAACTTTTGTAGCAAGATTTGTTTTTCTTTTGTTAGATTAATTTTGTAAAGCAAGAATAATAAAAATTTACAATATTTTAAAAATAGTATTATATACTTTTGTTCCAAATAAGTTTTAGCTCATTGTGTAGTCATAGTTCTGGAAAAACGGTCAATGTGCATTTGACAAATGGTAAATGATCAACATTGCATTTGACAAATTGCAAATGCTTTTCGTTTAGCAAGCCACCAATAAACTAAATTTCATCTTTATAAAAGAAAAAACTTCTTAGAAATATAATATTTATTATTTGAATAACATTTTACATTATCTTTCCTGCAGCATTTAGGGCTATTACTAATCTCAATAAATTTATTATAGAATTTGAAATATTTAAAACTTACGATTAATGTTAAAATTGTTTTCAATGTTTACAAAATAAAATTCCTCTGAATGAAAAATGACTCAAATATACTACTACAGAAATCTTAACCAGAATTCCACAAAACCCTTGGGAGTTTGTAAACTTGTTTCCTTAAGACTGAATAAGATGAGAAAAAGTATAAAACTTTAATTTCACTTAGTCCACTTTCTAATAAATCTAGTATGAATTAAGGATCAGTGGATATAAAAAATCTATTTCAATCTAATCTTGTTTCTACAGATCTAATTTTGTTTGTATGAATATATGCAAGAATATTAGTTTAATCTGAGATCTCTTTTAACTCATCTCTCAAATTATCTTATATTTAGAAAAATCACATATCCAACATTTACATCCATGGTTTCTAGGAAAAGTATACTACAGAGGCTTTAATTTCATTAAGAATCAGAATTTTTATCCTTTTTAACAATGAGGATAAAAAAAAAAAAAAAAAAAGATTATATGCCAAACATAACAAGTTTGACCTTTTCAAACCACAATCAAATATTTTCAATCAAGACAAATCAAATGATATTTACACTCTCAATATATAGTGTAAAAATATTATTTCCAAAAAGAATCTTACTTTTTTTCTTTGTACCAAATATAGTAAAAAAAAAAAAAAATTTAGACCTTTTATGTAAAGAAAAAAAAATAAATAAATAAAATTTTTATTTTATTCAAATTCTTTATTGCTTTTTCAAGAGGCTACCCCAAAGAACTAGAGCAAAATCTTTATATATCTCTAGAAATTTGCAAAATTATGAAATCTGATTTCAAGGTAATAAGAAAATAACATGACATTTACTGACCAAAACATGTTTTGCAGCCAAAGATTAAGTGAAAATTGTTGTATGAAAATTATTTGGAAAGTTTAAAATGGAAGTACTAAGTTACAATTGATGAGACTTGAATATATTTGATAGCAAAAGAAAAAATTACCTAATGAAATAATCTAAAATGTTGGCTTAGAGAAAAACAAGGAAAATTCTACTAATTGTTTTACAATTAATACTGAATTCTTTTAAAACGGAAAACTTAAGTACAAAACAAATTAACTGGATTACTACCAGAAATGTGTTTTAACACCTATTTTCAAACAACATATTCCATCACTTAACCTACACAATCTTCACTTGATCAAGTTTAATCAGGATAAAGTTATCAAACATTCAGCTTTCTTTTTTGTATGACTGACCCTTGTAAATAGGGCTTTGTAGTCTCTCTACATAGAAAGGTGAGAGGGGATATTCTCATGTGTACCTCAAAGAACCCATCAAATAGTGTTGAGGGGAGGACTTTTAAGGGTAATTCCCCCAAATTTATGATACCTCCAGGAAAGTGACACCAAGTAGCTTTATTAATGTCTGATGTTTTATACACATTACTAAATTATCTTCAAATATCCTCATTTCTGAAAGCAGTGATTACAAATGTCAGTCATCAGTCAGTTAAATCTACTGCTTTATATTTGGAAAAAATAAGAAGTGAAACCAGAATTGAAGCTATTCTATTTAAATGTATCCCTCTTAAGTCCCTTTACCTGTTAGTTATAAATTAATGTGCATTTGGATTTTTTTTAAAGAAGCACTTTATATATGATATCCCAAAATCTTGAAAAATTAAGGTGGGGAAAAAATCAAGCATGATATTTTAAGAAACAAACAAAGGAGATATCAGACTAAACATGTTTGAAAATAAATTTGATATTTTTTTTTAAATAGACGTTCAAAATTAACACAAAAATGTATGAACATATTTTCCCTACTATCTACTATTTTTACTAAGAAATATATTTTTAACATAAAGATGAAATATGTATGGGAATAGTGATAACAACATACATGTGAAGGAGTAACATAAAATAAATATGCCATTTTTGATATAATATATGTGTTTCATTGAAATGTATTTGTATTTAGAATTGCAAAACATATATTTATGAATAAAAAACTAATACAAATATAAACAAAAATTATAATAAACCCATATTTAATACTTTATTTAAAAAATTTCATGTATGTATATTGCAAATGTACATATAGGTGTAATATATTACAATATTGTTATACAAAATTGATAAAGTAAAGGTTTTAAAATAGCTTATATTATACTTAAGATGAGAAGCAACTGTAATAAAACTACTACAATAATTAATTAATAAAATAACAATTGCAAACAATAAATACTAATATATAAAACACATTTCAGATTGATCATTACTAGATATAAATTTACATTGTATGCAAATCTTATTCAATTTGTAATCAGTGATGATAAATATTAAAGTACCAGTTTCCTTTCAATAGCTTTTATTTATCTTATTAATTCTTGTCCAATATAATCTTGGGTTTAAAATCATTCTAAAAAATTATTTTAGTATATCATACTCAATAAACAATTATGAAAACAAATTAATTTATTCAAAACTGTTTAATAATGCATGTCAGAAAAAAATTAATATTTTGTGTTAAAAAATTGGATTCACAAATGACTATCAAAACAATTAGGTGTTTAAATAAAATATTGTTGGAAGTGAAAATGTTTTGTGATTTATCTTATAGGAAATTTGAGTCACCATGCTGGATTACATGCCTAATCCAGTAAATTAAAAAGTTACTTTCTAATATTTAAACAAAAAACATTTTATATTAGTATCTTAATTAGATTTTTATGCCATGATAATCACAAATAACTCAAACTAATATGTTATGAAGTCATATTTTTCAGTAAAAATTACCAAAATTTTTTTTAAATAAATATTTGTATAATAATTATGCATTAAATAAAATGAACTCACTTAAAAAAAAAAAAAAATGTAATTTTTACAAAAATATTATATAATCTTTAAAACCAAAGATTGTATATTAGTATAATTCTTATTATGGCACAAAGTGGTTTGTATATTGCATTGCTATGTATTTTTTAAAAACAAATTTTATTTAATGGTGCTTTAAGTAGTAGTATTAACTTTACAGTATAATATTTTTAATGATAAAGAAAAGACTATTATTAACATTATAGCAAATATAAAATATTTTTTATAAAATCTAATAATTGTTTAATTCAATTATAATTATTATCAGTGATGTCCCATTTAAGCAGATGTACATAAATTCATTTATAGAATAAATATTTCGAGTTTCATATTTATCATGGTGTACATAAAATGTTTTTAAGCTCTTGTTTAAAATGATAAAAGAAAAAATTATTTTTTTCCTTAATTTAAAATAACTGCATGTTAAAATTTATATACTTAGGAAGCTTATACTAATAGATTATTTTAACTATTTTAAAGCATATAAAAATATCAAAAAGCATTTTTAAACAAAAAACACAATAGCAAATTATAACAAATTTATTACTTAATGAAAAATTACATATATACAAAAAATAAAAATAAATGTGGAACAGAGTAATGTAGAAATTGCATCCATTGCAGAGGCTTTGTAGTTTACCAAAGCAATTTCATATATTCCACACACAAATACATAATTGCTACCAGAAAGTGATGAATAAATAAGTAGCTTTGTTTAGATTACGGGCTCCATGGCTATGGAACCCTTACCTTCCTCATCCACCAGGTGGCGGAGGGGGAATGGAGTCACTTCCTGCAATACAAAGCATAAACATAAAAACCCAAGTATCATTTCCCACTTGATTTCCTTTTTAAAAATCAATCAACATAATGTTTGAGAAACAAAAATATAAATGTATTTATAGTTTAATAAAGGATATTACAGTTATGTGAATAACACATTAACTAAAATATAATAAAGAATAGCATTCTTGAATAATTAAAAAAAAAAAAATTCCCCTCACAACATTCAAATGCTGCTTGCTTTGATGTTAAGAATGTAATTGTTTTGAATGCCTGATGATGTAGATTTTTTAATTTAATAAAATAATATCTTTGAAGAAAATGTCAATTTTAAAAACAAGGAAACAAAAAATTTAATGATACAATGATATTCATAACCTAAAATCCAAGAAATTATCATTTTTTCTTTAACATAAAAAAGATTTATAGAAAATAATGAATGTATGGAATAAATGGTAAGAATAAATTTACTTAACCAATATTGCTATATGAAGAAAAAAAAATTATCTTGATTATTTATTAGGAAACTATGCAATATCATGTGTGGATGAACAAACGGGGGATGGGCTAGTGAGCTTGAAGCTCTCAATCCCATAAGTGAAATGCATATGTTGAAACTAATGGCCACTTCCCACTTGGGCCCAATTGATTTTTCCTAAATATTTAGCATTTCAATGAGTCAATGGTTTTCTAATTAGTGTCAATTTTACAATCATGCTTGAATTCATTGATTGAACCAGTATTTTTCCTGCCTTAGTTTTATGAAATATTCAAAAAATATTTTCGAATATTTGATGTTTTAATGCTAATTTTGTTTTTGAGTCAAATGAGTGCAATGTAAAAAGTATTAATGAAATAATTAATAAATGGAATTTTGCTTTAAAATACTTTTTCTATTACTTATAGTTTAGTATGACCTATTAACCTTTCATAGGCAGTTTATTTTCAATAAGAGCAAGCAAATTTGACAAACTTTATATAAATATATTATATTTGAATTATGAAATAAGAAAATAGAAATAGCAATGAGAATTAATGTTCCTGCAAATTGTTTTTATAGTTATTAATAATTTTTGGTAATGTACTAAAAAAAAGATATGGTTTCAGATAAATATTAAGCCAGCATTCATTTCTCAATTATAGCAAATAAAAATATACATAAATCTTTATTTTTATAATAAACTACATAATCAGAAGTCCTAAAGCTTCAATACATCATATATTTTGCATAGCAATTTAAAAGGGGGGAAATTATCAATGAAGATTTAAAATTGAGACAAAAATTTTTTGGTGTAGGTGTTTTAATTTATTTAAGTCTTAAAAACTTCATGTATAATAAACATTAGCATTTATATTAAATAATTTATTTTTATAAATGCAACAGTATTTATTTAGTTAAAAACAGAAATTATGAATATTTTTTTAATTTAAAAAATATATATATAAATATAATGAATTAAAAAAATTGGAGTTCTCATTATTAAAACTGTTATAATATAGATTAATTATTACATGACAATATACAGATGAATATTTAACTCCATATATTAAATAAGTATAACACATAAAATAATGCATGGTATAGAGATTATAATGTGTAATTAATTGAAAATAATTGCAATTTTTTATTGCTATAAATTAAAATGCATCTAAATTTAATAATATACTAAAAATATCTAGAAGAAATTTAAAAACTCGTAAAGTTGATATTTAAGAAAATTTTATACAACATAATGAAACAAATTTAAAAAATATATTCTGTATATTTTCATATATAAAACACGAATTTTTAAACACTTTTAAAGGCGTATAAGTATGGGAATCAGCTTAGATACAGATCCGCTAATCTCACAAAAACTATCCAATTAATCTCATACTTTTCCATTAGATGAGCACAAATGATCAATTGCTAAATAAAGCACCTTTTTAATTCTTTAGTTTATTTGTTTATATGTTATGTTCATTTTGGTTATACATGGATATATACAGTAGTTACTAATTATTTTTTAACAATACTTATTATTTAAAATTATTTTTCTTGTTTATTGAATTAAAATTTTTCAAGAAAGTTTTTAAACAAAAGCAAATGCTAAAATTAAACTTCAAATATATATATATATATTCATGAGTTAAAAGCAATTGCTATAACAGTACAAAAACTAATTTATGAATATGTTATTTGAAAGTGGCATTGAATTGTCTTAAGAAAAGAAAGAAAAAAACTTTGTATTTAGAAATGTATAAGTAAGGCAACAGAAATAAATTTGTTTGGATTTCAGAATTCCTTAACAGAATATATTTCATTTCTTGAATAAAATTAGTGTTAAATTTTTTTAGGAAAACAATATAAAAGAAAATGCAATTTCAATTTCATTATGAACTGTTTGTATATTTTTGTTTTTTAATAAGAAATATGCGAACACTAAAATAATAATTTCAAATATTAAATTATTAATTATTAAAACAAAAAGATAAAAATTAAACTATAAATATAAAGGTGAAATATTATAAATGTAACTGAATCATCAGAAATGATTTGTTCATTCAGTATTATTTCTTTGAAAGTAAAAATAATAAATAAATGAAATGGAAAAAACAAATTCAATGAAATGAAATATATGATGTAAAATTTAAAATATACAGTGAGTGAACAAAATCTTGCCATTATAAAGAGTTATTACAAAATAACCAATCGATGTAATAATACAATTTTGGTATCAATGAATTGTTCACATTTAACAGTATTTTGTGTAAAAGATTTCAAATGAATTGATGTAAAAAAAAGATTACTTAAATTGTATTTATTTTTTTTAGGTTTTTCAACTTTTCATATGGAATTGTTCATTGGACCTCAGTTATAAGAATTTAAACTATAGATTATTTATAAACATGCACCTTCTTATTAGGGTACCTAGACAAGAAATTTCCAGGTAGATGGATTAAAAAGCATGGACAAATACCATAATGTAGTGATTTTTTTTTTCTTTTGGAACTATATCAAGTACAATCTTTGTCTTACTAACAATGAAGAAGTGAAAGTTAAGATAAACAGAATTTGTGTAATGTTACAGGCAACATGTTAAAGAATACTTGGCAAGAACCATTTTGACATTCTCCAAGCTATCAAAGGGCCACATGATGAAATCTACTGAAGTATGTGGTCTTATTAAAAACTTTATAATAATACTTACAATGAAATCAAACAAATATGTGTTTAATTATAATAGTTTTCGTGCAACAAATTTTAATAATTAGGGCCAGACCTTGTGCTCACTATGCATATTATCAAGGCCAGAACAAAAATTAATAACGCAGTATAATCTCAAAAATTAAAGAGACTAAATCTTGTAACAAAAAATAATGAAACAAAACTGTCCATTAAAAATTATTTTGGTGCTTATTAATCCGAAAATAAATTTAATTAAACAAATATTGGACTAACACTTAACAATATTCAGTTTTAAAAATAACTCAGCTGCATTGAAGATATCCAAAATAAATAAATGTATACTTATTTAACAAACAATGTATATAAATAAAGGAAACTAAAAATTTTTTACAACAATAACACATACAAATTGAAAGTTCAATAATGATTGAAAACTATTGAAGAATTAGAATAATTAATAGAAATATGATTAAATAAATAACATTTATAAAATTACCTCCAAATGCATCTGAGAATGTTCTGAAGTTTCCTCTGCCAGGAGGTCTTGGGGGCCTAGAGTAGAGAGTTAAATGTTTGTAAATTAAGTCATTTTTAATAAATTTTACACTAATGTTAAAATGTATTATTTCTGTTTATAATTTAAAATAACAATTATGCTATTAACCAGTTATATCACCATAGTTATCAATAATCATTTGATACTTGAATAATAAATATTGAAGTCAATGTTTTGTACTTCATAATTAATTAAAATCCAATATTTTTCATATGTTAAGTATTTCAAAGGCCTGTTGTTTGACTAAAAACATCTTTATAAGCAAACTTAAGCCTGATAAAAAAAATAGATATAATATATTTCCTGTAATATTACTTTAAAATATGATGAGGAATTCATATAAATATCTAATACATGAATATTCCATATTTCCTTTAAATATGGAATTTTCCATTGTTCTTAGCATTCTTATACTATATACTATATCACTGAATCTGATGATTCAAGAAATTGATCATAAATGGATAAATTGATAATTGTATTCATAATTACAACTTTTTTTTTTTAATTTTCTAAAAACTATATTAAAAAAACACACTTTTTTTAAATAAATTGTTGGTACAATTGTACATATTTTAATTATATATGTATATATTTCTATAGTTTTGATATAAAAATTCAATAGATGATATTTAATATTCTTGTAAATTCACACATACGGAAAATAAGAATAAACTACAATAACAAGTTACATCAATAAATTTTTAAATAAAAAGTTTTTAAAAATCCTAAATTTACATTTGCTAGTTTAAAAATATGACTAGGATTAATAAAGATTAGAAAATTTGAAATAATCTTGTTAAAAAATACATATATAAATGTGTTTTTGTACATACATCTAAAATTAATAATAATTTTAGTTATAATTTAATATCAAATACAACTCTATCAGAACTTTCATGTATTATATCAAATAAAAACTAAAAATGATTTATCAAATCACATCCATGAAAATTGTGAGAATAAAGCAAAATATCTAAGAACGTAACAAATTTAATTTAGATTTTTGAATAAGCTAGATAAATAATGTTACACTTATATCACAGCTTTTCACAAAATCTATTAGTCATAAGATAAAGAGAAAAACATTTAAAATTATTGCAGAATGAAATTATAAAAAAAATAGATATTTACTTTTATTAGATATTAAATCAAATTCTTCAAACATACAATATAAATTTAAATAATAGTTTTAGACAACGAAAAAACTATCAAGAAACATACCCTCGTGAGTTGCTAGATCTAGATCCTGATCTTGAATCTCCACCAGTACTCATTAGGGGCTACAAAGAAATTTAATAATTAAGAAAACATTTCAGTATATTATAATGATTGGAGATTAAAATTCTTGCTATGTTAGAACACTTTAGATCAATAACATCTATTTCATTAATAAAATTCATATAAAGTAGGTTTTTAACATCAGTAGGTTTCATGTACAACCATTTTTTTTAAAGAGGTCTGAATATGAGGCACTTTCAAGCTTTTATTGCATTGCAAATGCTGTGATGGTTTGCTATGATTTTGTAGCAAATACTGATAGTGGCTTTTGTTGTGCAAAATGGTCATGTTTTTAATTCACTCCATGTCAGTTCTCTTCTGGTTTTTGTGTTCATGTGTAATGTTCTCTATATACATATATGTGTATACAAATATATTTGAATCAGTATTTACTAGAAAATATAATCCCCATTTCTGTATGTATTTAAATTAATATTATTAAAAGCATAATAATAAAGCAGACTTTAAGACACATCTTATATTTTGAAGAACAAATATAACTGTCATAAAATCCTAGTTAAAGGGAAAATGTTTTAGGTTTGAATAATTGCTTTCATTTTCATTACATTCCAGGAGACATGTCTTTGTTGTAACATAAAAATTGCACAGGTATCATAGAAATATGTTTAATAAACAAAAATGACGATAAATTTACTTTGTAAATGTGGAAATAAAGTAGAAGAATGAATAGAAAAGCAAGCAAATATTAAATATCTTCTTATATACTTACATCTATTAAACTTTTGAAACTGAAAGAGAAAAAGAAAAGCAATTAATATTTTATTGCATATAAATAGAAATTACATTTTAAGTAATGTTACAAAAAAATCACTATAATTATTAATCATAGTTAACCATTTAGTAAATTCATTTTAGGGATTTAAGGGAGAATATCTTTTTCATTCTATTAACATTTTCAAAAGTAATTATCAATGAATTTCTGATGAAATTTAATAAAATTCAAAGTAATATTAAATTTGCACTATAAATATTAATGCATGCATAACTAATATTAACATTTAAACAACATGAATTTACATTTAGTTATTGCTATTTAATGAAATTATAAAATGTTAAAGCTATTCAATTATTTACAAATGTATATATGCAGAAATACATAAATATCTTCGTGAAATTTTTTCTGTAGATTATCTTTTCCTAATTAGAAAAAGGAGTAGAAAAAAAAATACTTTTAGTAGATATAAAAAATATATATAATATTTTAATTTATTATAACTGAAATAGTATTTGATTACTAAATTTTTTAATATAAAAAATCACGCTGTTGAAAATCATTTAATAACAAATCCATCTGAAAATTAAAAAATAAATATTGTAGTTTAAAACATTACATTTAATTATATTCGGTCAAATGAAATTAAGGAATCAAAGACTAATTTTTTTTTTTTTTAGATAAAAAGTAAAACTTAAATTTAGGGTGTAATTAAAATATTTTTTTTTTTATAATAAAACTGCAATAGTATACAATTTCTAATTTTTTTTATATGTAGAAAGAATTCTGCTGTCGAAAGAGATTTTTAATTTCATGATTTTTACAGAAAATAATACAATATATAAATACAGACAATAAATTGCCAACTTATACAAAGATTATTGGGAAGTAATGAGCTTGTTGTGAAAATTTAAATTTAAAAAAATAGTTAACTTACTAAAAATACACTATATTGAAAAATCCCCAAATCATATCTGAGAACCTGTTGACATTCCAGAGGGATCTACCACCCGAGAGTGTACCTCCTATATACGAGAAAATATAATAAACATTTTAATAACAATTTTTATGAATAGTTAGGATTCTTAACGAATAATAGAAATAAATTCAATATAGGCATATTTTTATGTTATCTTTTATAAATATGTTACAAAAAACAGTTTTGCTCTTAAAAATGCAAACTTTTTAAAATTTTAATTTAAGAATAAGTTGCTTTTATTTAACTTCCTTATTTTTATTTTAATTATATCGATAAAGACATTATTGTTGTTTTAATAATTGTAACAACTACAGTATATATAAAAAAATATAAATATCAAATTTAAATTAATAACATATAATAAATAATCTCATTAAAATATTCAACATCTGGATATATGATAACATTTAGTAAACATAGATAATTAATGAAGAGAATATAAAGATTTCAAATGTAATAATGAAAGTTTAAACTATTAAGAAAAGGCATAACTTAAAAACTTCAGAATATTTTTTACTATTTATAGTATTTTTCTTTCACAGAATATATAAAGTTTTTAGAAAAAAAAAAAATGTATAATAATGAATAATATATTTAATTTAATGCCAGAAGAAATCCTTTGCCCTGCATTATAATGCTACAATGATGACATGTATTTTGAAAATAAAAGATTAAATGCAATTTATATACATTGTTATATACCATAATATGACAATTAATTATACAATTTTAAATTTATATTTTTAAACTACCATAAAATTTTCTTTATTAGATTTTTTTTTTTTTTACATAATAAATTGGTGAGGGTTTCAAGAAGTATAATAAAAAAAAGTTAATAACACTAGTAGTTTAATAATACTACATAAGAACACTACATAAGAAAATGTATTAATTTATTTTTTATTTTGAAACATTTATTGTTAAATACCTTTTTATTATATATCAACTTACACGTTGCTAAAATCGATTTTTATTAAAATAAACTTTAATGGAAATCAAAAAGAAGTAAGAGCAACAAGTTAAGTAGTTGTCGATAGCAAGACATTACATTAATTACTCTTCATCCTACCTTTGAACTTCTATCAAAATTTAAATCATTTTATATAAACTAGTAAATAATTTCCATTACAGTGGGTATTTTAATTTATTCTTTTTCAGAAAACCTGTGCAAGATCCTTTTGTTCCTCTTCTACAGGAATGTTATTTTTGTCATCTTTGTACACTTGTTGTTAAGCTAATTCTTTAAGATAGTCATTGGAAAAATATTTACCACTTGTAACTTCAATATCTAACACATTTATATTATCCAAACCTGTTTCATTAGATATCTTGAAAATTTTGTTGACATCAACAATGAATTATCTTGTACCAACATCCTTACTAAGTACCAACCATATATTCTTCCATATTCTTTTCAAACATTCCTCTGTCACCTCATTCCAATTAAGATGGATGATATCTATAGCATACATATTGTAGTTTAATTTTCCAAATATTTCTAATAGACAGCTTATCTTAACCATTGGTTTAATAAATCAGAGATTGGAATGTTCTGTGACAGATAATAATAATAGGTTTGTTTGAAATCCTAATTTTAATGTTTATTATCTGTGGCGGAATAAGTTGAGATGGGTCGATTGTGTGGAAGCAGATTTTGAAGTTTTTAAGTTACTAACTGGAAAACTGTCTCAAAGCAGAGATAGGAATGAAAGAAAGTTCTTGGGAAGGCCTTGGCTCACCATGGGCTGTCAAGTCAATAAAAGAAGATGATCTGTGGTGGAACATTCCAACCATCGACTGATAAAACCAATGGTGAAGACAACAGTCCTTTAGAAATATTAGGGAAAAAACTATAATATGGATGCTATAGACATTATCAATCTTAATTGGAATGATGTGACAGAAAAATGTCTGAAATGAAAGAATATATAGTCAAAGCTTGGTAAGGATGTTGGCATAAAATAATTCATTGTACACACACACATAATATTCATATTCAGCAGTACCTGGGAGCTAAGCATAACATTCCTCAAATGAAGCCTATGCAAAAATACAAGAGTCCTAACATTACCAAGCATTAAGAGATATTTTAACGATGCTTGATGCAGCACCTTTACATTTGCTGACAGATTAAGATTCTTTTCTTCTTTTAATTAAAAAGTTTGTTAGCTTTCTGTAGTTAAATAATGAAGAAGAAAACCCTCAATAATAATAAGAAAGAAACCTCGAGTTTAAAAGATATAAATAAAAATATAACATTTTTGAAGTAAATTTTTTAAATCAATCTTCAATCTAAACAATTTTTGATATCAGATATCCAGAATAATGTTAATTATATTGTGCATCAAACAGAGGAACAAGATATGAATAATCTGAAGCAGAAGATCATTGATAGCATTACCACCACTGATGAGGTTAACTATAGTGAAAACGTACCATCTTGATGTGCTATTAAAAGTGTTCATATAAAGATATACTAAATTAAAATTAAATAAGGAAAAAAGGAGACTTAAAAATACGTCTTATTTACGATTATAATAAATTTTTGAAATTTTAAAGAAACTTTATGGGACACCCTGTATATAAATTTAATATTTTAAATACATATATATGAATGACTATTAACTATTTATATATATGGAGAGATGTCCAAAGGAAGTATAAAATTTCATTAACAAAACAATCACGGTAGTATGGAAAATATTGACTTTCAACATTTTGTAGGACACAAGCACACAACTCTGATCCAAAAATGTAATTATGGACAGTTTAATTATCTTATTGTGTTGATCAAAAAGCTTATAAACACAATAAGATTATTAAACCGATTAAGATTATTATTATTATTAAAAGTTTTATCATAATCTTATTGTGCTTATGAAAAGTACTATAATCAATAAACTTTAACGATACATTGAATTACATATAATTGTATTGAAATTACACAATTTAATTATCGGTCAACTACAGCATTATCGTGAATAAACTTGCTTGAAAATCTTTTATACAATTAAATAAAAATTTTACATGTTTTTCTGTTTAACAATGTATCGACAAAAATTTTCTTCCGTAGCATATTAGATAAGGAAAAAATATTTAATTCTTATACAATGAGTAAGCACATTGTAAATCACATTAATTATTGTTAAAAACTTCTTAAACCTGTAAATAAACAATCAGCTTTTATAACATTTATTTAAGATTTACTTACTCTCTGATATTCGGGGCATGGTTACAATGTCTTTAAACAAATTTAGAACATTTAAACGAAACAAAATTTTACCACCGCAGAATTGCGTCAAAATAAACTTTACTGTAAACACACGTCATTGAACTAAAGTAATAGTTGTAGTTTTTATCAATCATTGTTGAGATTTTAATGGCTCGAAAATAGCAACTTTATTATAATAAATTAGTACTCGTTTTGATTATTATAATTTAAAATTAGAATTTGATAAAACAATCTTTAATCTATGAATTATTACAAAAAGTAAAACTGTATATTTATCATTTTGTTCAAAGTGATAATGTTCCAAGAATACTTATAATTCATAAAAATTCAACAAAACATCTCAATGAACAAAAATTTGTTGGAAAGAATTTCAATTAAATGGCGAATTTATGAATATGGAAATAAAGTTGTTGAACAAATTGTATCCATGGAAAAGTAATATATTATTATTGATAAATTACTATCGTGATTGATAATAAACAATTAATTATCATTTTGGTAAATTACAGAGAATAACGATTTTCAGTGCCGAATTACATATATATACGAGAAAAATTCTGTGGATATGAGGTGTATCTTTAATTTTTAAATTATTGTCAATTGCTGTATTGGTTCGTAAAAATCTACGTATGTACAATCGCAAATAACGGGGATAATGTTTTTATATTTTGATAATTTGCATTTCCAATTATCATCATTGTTATTATTTGGCACAGAGATATTTATACCTTTAAAACTCTGTCAGTGAATCAATGGATTTAAACTTTGGTGAATCAACATTAATTTCTGGTGCCATACAATTTCATAAGAATACTTCTATAGATAACATCTGGAAAGTTCATACAATCCTTCCTATTTTATTATTCTTGTGCTATATTTTACATGGAAGATTTCCCAAAATCTGTATAAAATATTAAATGTACACAGTGTTTCGAAATAAAACTTTTATTATTCATCAATTATTCTCCTTAACAATAATACTTCTGTATACTGATATCTCTCGAACAATAAGATTGCTTCACCTCCGCAAAGATATAAAACGGAAAAATTCGAAACGGAAACTATCAGAAAGAGTAATTTATTTGATTATAGCTTGAATGGTTGAAATGTAAAAAAGGAGTTAGAGAGCAATTGAATTTCCTATTTTTCATATTTTAAACTACTTTAGTTACTCCTTTCTTCTGTTAACGAAATTTAAGTTAAAAAAATTTGTATGCACTAATGTAGTGTATACAAGTTTTTTTTTACATAAATTTCGTTAACAGGATATTATTCAAAATAAAACAATTTTATATCATTCAAAATATAAGATATTGAATAAAGTAACAGATTTTTATACATTTTTACGAATAGCATTTTAAATTTTCACGATAAATTCTATGAATTAAAAATTTGTGTAGATTAATTTTTCGTTGGAAAGTAAAATTATTCCCATTATATTAAATTTTATTTTGCAGTGATTGTATGTATAAATCACTATAGAAATTACAAATTATAATTTTCATACGTAAGTGAGTAAATGACTCAAACACGCATTTAAAGCTTTGTATTGATTTTGAATTCATTGATTCATATTCAATACATAGACAACCGTAAGAGGTTTAACAACAATAAGAAGAACCATAACTAAAGGTGCTTTTACTTTGACACTTTCTGGACCACGACTATCCTGGACATTCAACAGTGAACAAAAAACATTCAACAGTGAACAAAAATATAAACAAGCAATATAAAAAAAAAAATTTAAAGTCAATTCCTATTTTTTTTCACTATATTGCAGAAAGTCCTTCATAAATAATTTTCATTCATTTTTTAAAGTTTATATGGCGCCATCTATGGTAGATATATGCAACTTAAATCTAAAAAAAAAATTTAATTAATTAATTAAATTTAATTACTGAATTAATATGTGAAAAAAACTGTATTAACATCAAGTGTCATCCACTACAAGTTAAAAAAATGTATTTGAACTGGAGTGGATGAATAAAAAGTATTTTATTAACGATTAAAAATTAGGAACAAGATATATATAGGGAGAGTGTGAGCTAATAGAAGGAACTGAAAAGAACTGACCAACTCTTCATTTTCAATCACAAATTAATTGGTGCTAAGAATAAAACAAAAATAAATCTCTATTCATAAGAATTTCACTCAGAATATTCTTCAATCTCCAAATAAGTGTTCTCGACTTTTTTTTAAATTTATTATCCGTGCCACATTTTTTATAAAGTTTAGTACCAATCACAACATGTTTCATTTAACATATTGATATATATTATTCTCTCATGTAATTTACAAACTTAAAAATGGGAGGTGAAAGTGGAATAACCTAGGGCCTCTTTTCATCTAAATCCGGCCCTGTCTTTAGAATTTCTAGCTTCGTTTTTAAGCATTCCAATATAGATATGGCATGTATCTGAAAAACTTTTTTTAATCTTCCTTGCTGTTTTACGTGCGCTAGTGGCGCCATCTCTTTGACTTAAAAGTAGTTTAATTTTTATAAATGTATAATATGTGTGTGTAAAATTACGCTAAACGCAAACACGTTAAACGAATAATTTTTTTCTAACAATAATTTATTTTAAAATGAATATACTAATACAACGTAAATCGGAGAAATAACTTGTTGGTTTTAATAGATCTTAGTTAACAGATGCATCCCCTGTTTATAATGAATGGAAATAATTATTCTCAAAATTAAGGAATTTAATTATTATAAGACTTCTATATTAAATTGATTTCGTAATAAAAGTAATTTCATATTTTCTATTATTTACGTTCAAAATCTCTTATTAAACCAAAATGATTGAAATTATCTGAATATGTATTCTACGTCAAAAGTATATTCAATGCGCTATTATCATCAGAAATACCCACTTTAAGATTTCTGCAATTTAATCTAGATCTTTAAACATTTAAGGCAAGTATTACAAAGGAATGCACCGCTGAGATCATTTAATAATTCGAATTCTTGAATACAAAATTTAAATGTCAGTTACCGTAATTGATCTTATTGATAGATTTTATAGACTTTTTTTAAGATCAATATGTACAAATACCCGAATAGGAGCCCAGTGGTAATGTGGGCAGCAATAATTCAGTTAATGGCATACGTTGCAGTCACAGTATTCAACCCACTGTCGACATTCCTGATTTTTAAAATGAGGTAACTTGGCACGGTTGTTAACTAACTTGTCGATGTTGACTAATCCTCAGTGTCCGGCATCTAGGGATGGACATCCCATAGGTAGTCTACTTATGGAGGGAAGAAAAGAGGGCAGCTTCTGTTGTGATGGAACACCCACACGTAGGTAGAAGTCTGACTTGTCTGCGTGTCATGAAGAAGTAGGACAGTGTCTTCAGTGAGGACTTTTTAGGAGGAACTACTTCTCATTTGTGTATTGAATGGGAGAAAACACTGAAAACACCCACCAGCTAGTCTGATTATCTAGGGAAAATACTAAACATCACAAACGTTCCTCGAGTCTCCTCGCGTAGAATGAGGCTTCCAGCAGATTGAACATCAGCCCTAATGCTCACCAGCGGGGAGTCTTGCCGCTGAGCCACGAGTCGGCATTAATATATATATATATATATATATATTAATGCCGACTATATATACATTAATGCCGAATATATATATACGTATATATATGTATATATATATATATATATATATATATATATATATATATATATATATATATATATATATATATATATATATATATATACACACCAGGTTTTGGATTCGAGTCCCGGCAGTGTCATCGACGAAAAGGGGGCAACTTTTGTTGTGATGGAGTACACACAGGTAGAAGTCTGTCTTGGCTCCGTGTCGCTGAAGAAGGAGGGCAGTGTCTTTCGAGAGGACTTCTTAGGAGGAACTACTCCGCATTTTAAGAGAACCCCCTCTTCAGGAGAACTGCCCCGCATATAAATATTATATTAATATTTAATTTCAGTAAATAAAAAAAATACCCGTATATTTTTAAATTTTACAGATTCATATTAATTTTACAGATTCATTCTGTCTTATCTACTCATTTTTTATACTGTTAATAAAAAAAAAATAAGAAGAATTATTATGTTTTTTATTCCATCAATATAAAAATAATTGATGGAAAAGAATAATAGTCTTGGATTGTTTTTATTTACAAAATACATTTATGTGGTAAGGATTTTTCTTTATTCGTTTTACTGTAATAGCTTATAAATAATCAAAATTAAACTTTTAAACAATTATTTTAAAATATTCCAAGATATTCTATACATAAATAAAGTTTCCTTAAAAAGAATTTCTGAAAAGTTTAGTTAATATATTTTTATTGATTATCAAATTGCTATGAGTAAAAATTGATTTCTACTGAAAAATCAATTATTAATTCAAAGCACAAAAATATTATATTAATTTTTAATTTCTGTAAATTAAAAAAAAATAGCTGTATATTTTTAAATTTTACTGATTCGTAAAAAGTTTCAAAGTTGCGTGTTGTTTTGCTTTTGAATATTATAGATGTCGTTTTAAATACATTGTTAAATATTTAACCATTGTTTTGTTATGATAATCAGTAACTAAAAATTGCTCCCATCATATTTTGAGGAATGTTAACATTCCATTTGCCCACTGCTTCTCATAATAGGAATTGTGTTGTTATGCAGCTACATCACGTATAACATTGAAAAAATATATTTATTCTATTGAAATAAGAACGAAAAAAATGCAAGTAATATCTTCCTACTTTGATATTCTAGATAGATATGCAGTCATAATTGTGGAATTCTGTCTACAACGTGCGCTGTGTGTTAGTGAGGGATGTTTGGCTGCTTACATAACGACAACCCCAAAGGGTGGCTTCCAACCTCACCTTTCAAACTATCGTTTTCGTGCGTGTGACTGGTCTTCTGTCTTGTGACACGTGTGAGTCCACCTCTGGCCTTGAGCAGTTACATAAGTTATTTAATTCCACCCATTAAGTCAGTGGTTCTCAAACTTTTTGGAGTAGGATGCATTTACAATTCTGTGTATAATCGTAGGCGAATTATATACAAATTTCTGAGGATTCTGTTATGATAATTAAGTCAAATATTACAGAAAAAAATAAAATGAAATGCACCTTGAGTTTATTCTTTCTTGTGTTTATAAAAAAATTGAGCCTTGATGTGTTTTAGCGATTTCTACAATGTTTGGGCATATCTTTGACAGACAAACTTTCATTTACTCATCAACTTTCATCAATATTTCTTCTTAGTTGTTCTCTTATATATATATATATATATATATATATATATATATATATATATATATATAAGATATATACACTGAAGTGACAAAAGTCATGGGATAGCAATATGCAAATTTTCAGATGGCAGTAGCATCGCGTAGAACAGGTATAAATGCGCAGTGCTTTCGCAGAGCTTTCATTTCTGTTCAAGTTATTCATGTGAAGAGGTTTTGACGTGATGATGACCGCACGACGGGAATTAACAGACTTTGAACGCGGAATGTTAGTTGGAGCTAGACGCAGGGGTCATGCCATTTCGGAAATCGTTAGGGAATTCAACATTCCCAGATCCACTGTGTCAAGAGTGTGCCAAGAGTATGAAATTTCAGGCATAACATCCCACCATGGACAGCGCAGTGGTCGACCGCCTGCACTTAACGACCGAGACCGGCGACGTCTGCAAAGAGTCGTAAATTCTAACAGACAAGCAACACTGCGTCAAATAACCGCAGAAGTCAATGTGGGACGTACAAGGGACTTGTTTGTTAGAACTGTGCGGAGAAATTTGGCTTTCTTGGGCTATTCCAGCAGAAGACCGACTCGAGTGCCTTTACTGACAGAACGACATCGCTTGCAGCGACTCTGGTGGGCACGTGAGCATATCGGTTGGTCCCTAGATGAATGGAAAACCGTGGCCTGGTTCGATGAGTCACGATTTCAGTTGGTAAGAGCTGATGGCAGGGTTCGAGTGTGGCGCAGATCCCACGAAGCCATGGACCCAAACTGTCAGCAAGGCACTGTTCAAGCCCTGTGTTTGTGTGTAAACCCTAGTTTCGAGTCAAGCAGCCTTAGTTTTAGGTGTCAAACTACAGCAATATTTACCATTAAGTAATTTAAATGAAACATTACAAGATAATTCACTCTTATGCACTGTTTATTTTCGTTTATTCTGTTAAGTTCCCAACACTATCTAGCGATTCTTTCTCACCCAGCCAACGATTTAATCATTTCGGTTTTATTTCTTTTCCAATCTCTCTACCCAGTATATATATATTGTTAGCTGCTATACTAGCAGCTCGTTGTGTCAGGATGGAATACTCTCTTTTTAATAATACTAATCTTTTTATTTACACTACGAATACATACATACACTTGGCACCCTGTGCCACTTCTACAATACTATTGATATCTAAAAACCAAAGCCGGTCCCTGACCGTCTGTTTTTATCTGACGCTCCTAGCTTTCACCTCGTGGTCTCAAGATCTCACCGCAACTGCCACTTACCACACTGGACCACAGTTAAGGACCCAGTTACTGGTCACAGTTACCAGTTATAACCGCGACCTCTCGCGATTATAATTAAACCTTACAATATATATATGAGAGAACAACTAAGAAGAAATATTGATGAAAGTTGATGAGTAAATGAAAGTTGATGAGTAAATGAAAGTTGATGAGTAAATGAAAGTTTGTCTTTCAAAGATATGCCCAAACCTTGTAGTGTGCAGGCACGGGCGGACTCCACGTTGGGATGCCAGATTGCAAATGGTTGAGTTAGATACTTGAGACATCAGTTTGAGAACTCACAATTTTATTTACACATGCACAAACAGTACAGACATACAATTAGACAAACAATATTTAACACATTTAAAGTAAAAGACAGACAATTATAGCTTCTTGGAAGGGCTCCACATTTCGAGCCGGAGGGCAGTGGCAGGGGTTGCATTAAACGTACTTCTTCTCTAGGGGAAAGTTTGTAGATCAACTAATGCGCAGGATTGCGATAAATATGTCTCTACTTTAAGTGAGGGACTGTAGACCAACTAAACGTTTCTCAGAAGGTGAGAGTCTCGAGACAAGTTTCAAAAGTAATTTCAAACAAATTTCAAAAGTAATTTCAAACAAATTTCAAAAGTAATTTATTTTCAAAAGTTTGTATTTCGTATAATTTTTTTTTTTCTTCGTTCCGCTTTTGTTATCTTAGATTTCACTTGAATTTTCTTTAAAAATAAGTAAAAGGAATTCTTTCACGATTAGTAAAATAAAATAAAAAAAATAATAAAATTAGTTGTAAAAATGGCAAATGTAATAAATAGCATGGAACAGAAAATG